>JAKCPI010005692.1:0-27262 GCA_023213315.1 Euborellia annulipes
AATCCAATACTTTCCCCTCTATATATATATTACATATATACATAGGTAAGAGAAAGTAAAAATGCACTTTAATTTTAAGGTAGGCCTACGTATTTTCAGCAATCTGATCTTAAAAGAAATAAAAAGAAGAGTTGTTTTTCTAATGTATGCCTCAGTGGCGTAACGTATTTTAACTGTGCCCCGCCGCAACCTTT
Source organism: Euborellia annulipes (assembly GCA_023213315.1). NCBI lineage: Eukaryota > Metazoa > Arthropoda > Insecta > Dermaptera > Anisolabididae > Euborellia > Euborellia annulipes. Next base: position 195 of record JAKCPI010005692.1, read on the forward strand.
TTTCGGACCCCATTCAAGGCCGCAAACGCGAGGGAAATTTTTTCTCTACCCATGGAAATCATTTTACACCAAAATTTTTGCCGCATTGCACAACATTTCTTTTGTTTTTTGCTTTCCATTATAATCATTTTACCTTTTTAACCAAAAAAATTTTTGCCGCATTGTCCGAAATTTTTGACAAGGCCCGACCCGCGGGCTCCCCGCACCGCGGAGTTTGCGGGCGAGTACGATACCCCACTGGTATGCCTATTTATTTCCAAATTGGCCTGATCCTTAGAGCAGTTGTCGCTAGTGAACAATAAAATATATTCAATCATAGATTCAAAATAGTGTTGTTATATGTCGAAAAATATTAAATACAGAGTTTTTTTAATTCCCCTTCTCGAATAGTGTGGCTATTTCAGGGTTTATTGTATATACAGTATGTTTATTAAAGTTAATTAATACCGATGGAAACTGAGGTACTTTCCACACTCTGATTTTTCACCCCTCGAGACTGGGATTTTTCACTTTAAAATTGGTCCAAATAAATTAAAATATTAGACGATATGATTTTGCACTTTTTTTTAAGTAACTCTTCTTTCTGGCATTAAGTAGAATCCTTCCTGGGCAGATTTATTTATTAACCCTATAAATCTTTGGGCCCTGTTGATCTAACCCCATCTCTATCGGCTATTGAGTCCAATATTATGTTATACCAATTGCAACTGAAGAACGTTCCACACGCTGGTTCCTCGAGGTCCCCCACCCACGATTCAGTCTCGCTCTTCTCTTTCTCCTGTATAAAATAATTATATTCCCCAAACCTCTTTCTTTTATGAATTTATTAATATTTAAATGGAATAAATTTTTGAGACAGTTCATTTACGAGAATATTTGTGTTTACGATATATTTTTGAATAATACAGAAGCATTAAATTACAATTAGAATTTAGTAGGTTTGTATTAAATTAAAAGTCAGAACCTCTTTGTTAAGAAACAAAATATAGAAGAAGAGAGAAAAAAAGTACAAATTTAAATTATTTTAAAGAAATTTGTCACGAAAAGGCTTTTAAAGGTAGATAATAAATTAAAACAACGTAATATTTAAATTTATATAGTTAATTTAAAATAATACCAAACTTTCCCTTAAATTATCTTTATTACTCTATTTTGGAAATTTACACACTAATCTAACAATAAATCGAGGGTTTGGATGCATAAAATTTCCGTGTAATTGAGAATAGAGTCCCTTCCAACATTTCCATTCAAATTGTATTATAGAAATGATAATTAATTCCTCCATTAAAATTTAAATAATTCGCACAATGAATAATAATAGTTCCTTCTAAGGAGAGATGAGCAACCAGCATTATTGTTCTGCTCTATACTTGTTTCCATTTTTTCAACCAAATCATGATTTAGACATAACATTTATAAAGTATTTATTGTTAAAAGATCAATGAAAATCAACCAAATGCATTAAATATTATTAGCTACCATTCTGACATCTCTTGGCAAATTTTTGAATTACTTGATTTTTTGGGCATACTTTTTATGACACACAACGCCATCTTATCGGGAAAAACATGCGTAACACTTTCGCGTCCGAGCCCCCTTAATATAATCCAAAAACTTATTCTTCTTTTTGATCACCTCATTTTAATATTTACCTTTTATAAAAAATGCCTATTTAATTTTTATACCTTTTATTGAGATACTAAAAATTCTACTCGTTGTTGTAATAAAGACATTCGCTTTAAGAGCCGTTAAAGTGGTTTCTTGGGATTTCCTAATTGTTTTCTTTTAAGAAAACTCGGTCAATGGAGCTTTCAAATCAGCTGATTCAATTACCTTTATAAGGAAGAAAAAACAGAGATTTCGCCAGGTCACTGAACTTTGATAAAAAATAAATAAATTTCATATTATATTCGTTTGGGGCTACCGCGTGTCGGGTGTGGAATGACCTTCCTACTGAGAACCGGGGATGTCTTGCTGTTGGCGTGCCCCGTAGACATTATTATTTGAAATTCCTATCGGGATCCCCGTTTATTAATGCGAGGTGGCTTAAGTGCTCGAAGGCACACAACCGGCCTCTGAGAGTAGCCATCTACCGGCACCCAGTGAAGTTACATTATTTTCTATCTCTAACTCCTCCATCTCTAAATAGTGAACTAATCCTTATTTTCTGGTATCTTATATCCAACCTCTTCTATGCTAGTGAGGATGTCCTAGTTGAGGAGGGACTCTTTTAGCACCGGCGTGAAGCCTTTCGAAGGATACATCACTGAGAGGGAACATAGGTCCCTTCCACAGGAAGGGATATCACATCAACTCTCTCTCCTCGTAGAGTTGCCTGGGGGGGCCACTCATTCTGTGGCCTTCTTCAGGTACAATTCAGCTAAGATCACAAAGGTTGTTACATCTGTGACAATCTTAGCTGAAAGGTTGTTACATCTGTGACAACCTTGTGACCTTAGCTGAATTGTACCTGAAGAAGGCCACAGAATGAGTAGCCGAAACGTTGTAATTTTTACAAATAAACCACAGTTAAACCGAAAATCTAATTTTTTACTAATGATAACAACTGTGAAAGCCTAGACTCCAAAAAAAAGTATTGTACTTTGTTTTTTGTTAAAGATTTCAAAAGGAAATAAATTCTATCTCTAATTTTATAAAAATGATTGACATTAGAGTATACAATTAATTTTAATATTATAATATCTAATAAAAAAAAGAAAGCATCTCTGTCTGATGGCTGCTCTAAAACCGATGGTTTAACCAGTATCCTTATTTTTAGCAATTGGCAGCATGAAGCCAGAAAAGATACTAAATCGCCATTTCGTTCTCGTTCATAAAATTTTATGATATTGATAAAAATTCCCGCCCTTCTCTCTCAAAGGCCATTTCATTCTCCAAGTAATTTTAATAATCCAATTTCTCGCAAGACATGGGGCATAGAGCATCCATGGCTCTATTAGCTATATCTTTCAAAAAAAAAAATAAAAAGAACAGATATAAAATAAAACCTGTCACAAATTAAGTTAATAAAATTAATAATAAAGTTAGCTTAAAAAAAAAAGAATGTCAAAACTTTTTTTTAACAAAGTAAGTAATGGCATATTCAAGAATCCAATCAAGGATATAAAAATAAAAAAAAAAAATTACGGTGAACTTTAGCTTTTTCCTGTAAAGGTCTTTTGTATCTTATAGGTAGAGACCGGATTCCTATGCATTTTGTTTAATAACATCTACAACCCAAAAGATCTACCCATCATACATCTAGGAAACAATAGGGGTATTCGGGATCTTGTATATAGGTCCTATCGTCTTCAAAGTCTCCTATGTCTTATTTGAGTATACGACTTAGGACATTTACCTCTCCTATTGCTAAATAGGACATAGGACCGTCACAGGTCTGTTATTTCGGTGTATCTCACAGATAGGAGCGCCAGTAGTCATCAAATATGACATATGACAAATTTATTTTTGGTCCGTTCGTTAACATTTGTGCTAAACTGTTTACGATTTAGGACATTTAGGACAAAACACAAGATCCCGAATATCCCTATTATAAAATTTTATACTGCATATTTTTGCATATTTCTACAAAATAATTTATTATTATTGTTCTTCTTCAAGTGCCATGCCCGTTCCGGACGTTGGCTATCATCATAGCGATTGCCGCCTTGTGCGGAGTTCTTCGGAACAATTCCACCGAAGAAAGTCCAGACCACTCTCGTAAATTCTTTAGCCATGAGATACACAGACGTCCTGGACTAGGGGTGAATTAAAGGGGGGGGGGGGCGGAGGGGGCGATCGCCCCCCCGAGAAGAAATTTAGTTTTAAAAACTAATCTAAAGAAATTATTATTTTTGGTCTAAACAATATTTTAAACTCTCAATTCAAGCCACAAATCACCTTAACGGTGCTAGTATTTGAAGATATTATTTAAAAAATTTTCATCCCCTCAGACAAGCCCCCCTGTAAATAGAATCTTCCAACCAACCGCCCCCACCGAAAATCGCATCCCGAAGCCGAAGGCGGGGGTGGTGGCTAGTAATAAAAAATTTAAAAAAAAGTCTGTCATAAAATCCTTGAGTTACGTGATGAAGATAGGGGCAGCCTGGTGGATATTATTGAAAAGGGTGAATAAATAAATTCAGAGCTAGTATTCAGGCAAATTTATTCAGATTATATCCCTCCGCTATAGGCCAACGTTTCGGAGCTCAAACGGCTCCTTCTTCAGGACCTTAATATTAACAAATAAAAAGTACATCTCGTTGTTACATATATATTTTATAAGGATATTTGTATATTAACAAACTCACCATGCGGTGTCAAATTGAGGGCGAATTATTTTCTTGACACCGCATGGTGAGTTTGTTAATATACAAATATCCTTATAAAATATATATGTAACAACGAGATGTACTTTTTATTTGTTAATATTAAGGTCCTGAAGAAGGAGCCGTTTGAGCTCCGAAACGTTGGCCTATAGCGGAGGGATATAATCCGAATAAATTTGCCTGAATACTAGCTCTGAATTTATTTATTCACTCTTTTCTGTCATAAAAGTCGCTTTTTTTTTAAAGTCTCTGAGAGGCAAAAAAAGCCTCAAAAGTCTTTTTTGAAAATCTCAAAAAACGATTCTTTTTGTGAGATCAGTGAAGATATCTAAGAAAATCTAGGAAAATCTCAAAATTGACAAAATGGTGGCTTATGTCTATCTTCCACTAAGCCCTTCAATTCCTAATCACTAATTATTGTATTTTTATCTCTTTTCTATTTCCATATCGACTTGATCAGCGTTGCACATAATTCTCAGATTGTTCCTGAGGTGAAAGCAGAAACGTTGCATTAAATTTCCTATATAATTCTAAAGAAAAGAAATTAGCTCGTCTTTTCAATATTAGTTACGTTGTTGGATAGATCACTTGTCTAACACTAGCACTAAATAGCCAACTTCCGGAGGAGGTGAGTCGGTTCCGGTCGACCAAAATCACTAATGTTATCAGGGCATGAAAGGGGATGCAGGATCCATTAGGTAGGATGGTTCTAATCTATCCTATTAATTAATTAATTATTAAGTAAAGCCAAGGAGGAATGCCAATTCCCATCCCTCTCTCTCGCACCCCCTTCCATTGCATTGGTGGAAATATAAAAAGAATGAATGATTAATTTAATAATAATCCAGTTTTGACGGACAGCGCAGGGTATCTAATGAAGTCCAAATGAGAATTTAATTGAGTTTTTTTTTTTCCTAAAGCGAGAAAATGAATTATTTTCTTATTAATAAACGATGACATAGACTGAATACAATTCAATAATTATAATTTCTAAATTTTAGAAGAAAATAAAATGTCTCTTCAAGGAGATAAAACATTTTTAAATGTCGAGGGGGAGGGCAGGATAGCACATAACACGGGCCCACAAAAAAAATTCTTTTTTAGTACTTTGAGGCTTTTTTTTTAGTTTTTTCGGCAACTTAGGACATAGAGGCTTTAACGATACATAATATTTCAGATATGATATATTTCAGAGGGTCGACTAAATCGGAGCTGGTTTAGTGGTGCAAAACACACCAGAAAGTTGTGTGCTGTGCGTCAGTCACACCAGATTTTTTTAAGGAGTATCGTCTTATAAAATCTAGAAAATTCAAAATAAGAGGACATTTTCTATTAAAAATTTCATTTTCTCTATAACTTTAAACAGCGTGCCAAGGGCGGTAAAAGTTCGGGATTGCTGACCCCGAGCAATCAGCGTGTGGAACGCCCCCGGTTGCCATCGGTACAATATATATTAAAATTTATATAATAAATAAATAACCCTTAAATGACCTCTGTAGCCGAAAAGGTATAAAAAAAAAAAAAAAAAACTACAACTGATGGAGCAAGTCTAATGGCATTTTTGGAATCAGCGCTACCCTTACACCCAGGAATAGCTCTAATTACCCCGGGACCAAAATCACTATTGGCCTGTGTTATTAGAAAAATAAAACCTTTAAGGGAGAACGGGAGCGAAGGTGTCACGCATGTTTTTCCCGATAAGATGGCGTAGTGTGTCATAAAAAGTATACCCAAAAAATCAAGTAATTCAAAAATTTGCCAAGAGATGTCAGAATGGTAGCTAATAATATTTAATGCATTTGGTTGATTTTCATTGATATTTTAACAATACTTTATAAATGTTATTATATATTATGTATCTTTTGTAAAAGCATAAAAATATATAAATATAGGCCAGGTATAGGCTAATACTATTCGGCTGTTAGACTAGCCTGCCATCTATTACAAGAATGCTGAACTAATTTGACAGTTGGATTTTTAAATAAATCATCTAAGCTTATTTTAAAAATTCCTTAATTAATATGTGATTAATAATAACAATAAATTCATTTTTAAATTTTAAAAAAATTAAAGATTATTGGGACAGATTGTTTTTTTTTATTTGCTTGATAACAAAAAAATTAATTACGATAATTTTTTAATACGTCATTAAAAAAATTATAGCTCGATGTCCCAATAATCTCTTATGAATTTAATTCATTTAAAAAAACCGCATTGAAAAATTTCTTATAATAGTCTAGTTTTTTTTAAAGTACTTTTAGACGTCGCGACGTCTAAACGTCACTCGTGAACCCCCTTAAAAAAGCACTATATTTTACAAAGAGCCTTATTATTATTAGCTTCTTTATATTTAATAGATATACTAATATAAAAAACATTATTAAAAATTTTGAAATTTCTATTATTATTATTTGAAGAGAGAGGACGTACATACACATAAATTTGAAATCACATTTTGTTCCAATGTAAACTTTTCATATTTCCATTTGTTTAGTTATTGTGTTAATAAAAGCTTAGGCTTTATAAATAGATTATAATGGAGTTTAATTATCGTTGCTTATTTGCTTAATGAATATTACACTAGGTTTTTGTTGCTGTTTGATCCTGATGCGATTTCCCCCACCCCTCTCTACCAACAACCAACCACGTGCCTCTTTAGCATTTAATTTGTTTGTTTTTATATCACTATATAATAGATATGAATATATCAGTTTTTTACTATGCATATAATAATAAACATTTTATTATTATTAAATCTTCAATTTATTTCTGAAAAAATTATTGAAATGAAAGTTTTTTTTTTTTTTTATAGTGCATTTTATATTTTTTTGTCGGATGACTTATTAAAAAATTATCGTAATTAATTGTTATCAAGCAAATACAAAAATACAATCTGTCCCAATAATCTTTAATTTTTTTTAAATTTAAAAATGAATTTATTGTTATTATTAATCACATATTAATTAAGAAATTTTTAAAATAAGCTTACTTGTTAGATGATTTATTTAAAAACCAACTGTCAAATTAGTTCAGCATTCTTGCAATAGATGGCAGGCTAGTCTAACAGCCGATATAGTATTAGCCTATATCTGGCCTATTTTTATATTTTTTATGCTTTTATAAAAGATACATAATATATAATAACATTTATAAAGTATTTATTGTTAAAAGATGCATTAAATATTATTAGCTACCATTCTGACATCTCTTGGCAAATTTTTGAATTACTTGATTTTTGGGCATACTTTTTATGACACACTACGCCATCTTATCGGGAAAAACATGCGTAACCACTTCGCTTCCGTGCCCCCTTAAAAATTATTCCATCTAATCTTATTTGTTGTGATGTGTGAAAATATTTTTTTCTTTTTTTACTTCTAAATCGAATAATTAAAGTGCATGTTTTCTCAACTGAGGTAGAAAAAGTGCTGCATTTTTTTTTCATCAATGATTTAATCAAACAAAAAATCTGTCCATTCTATTAGTTAAGTCCGGTATTTCATATTACGCTGCCCCATATATCCTTTCAAATTGATTTGTTCATTAGAACCGAAATGCATGTAAAATAGGATATGCTGCAAATTTAGCCCTTTAGAATTCCGCTCTGGCGAGAAGAGATGATGGTGTGAAATACAAGTTCATCAGAGTGAAAATCTCCTGAATAACAAAGCATTATTTAGTCAATAACGATCAACTAACTTGTTTAGGAGAATTTTAAAAATAAAAATGAATAAAAGAAATTAAAGTTATAATAAAGAGATTAGCGTTCCCGTTGTCTACCAGGTCATTCAATAAGTCAGTAGGATAAGTAAGAAAAAAAAATTGACAAAACTCGATTTTATTATTCAACATAGTTGCCTTCGAGGGCGATACAACGAGTATTGCGATTTTTCAACTTTTATAGTACGATTTATCTTTCTCGTTGAAATAGGCATCAGTTTTAGCGATTAATTCATCATTGGACTTAAATTTCTTCCCAGCAAGCATTCTCTTGAGATCTGAAAACACGAAAAAGTCCTGGGGGTTAAATCTGGAGAATATGGTGGGTGGGCAAGCAATTCAAAGCCGAATTCATTCAATTTTTCCATCGTTTTCATCGATCTGTGACACGGTATTGATTTAAATAAATATTCATTGGGCGGCCTGGAATCCGAACACGCACCCCTTGGCTTTAAGAATATCAATATTGACAAAAATTTCTTTCGTCTTTTTCTTCATACATGTTCTTGTCTTCTTATTTTTACCATCATATGAGATTATTTATAAACAACCGAAACCCATGGGCGTAACTAGAGAATTTGCCTGGAGGGGGCATGGGTCCAGCTATCCTCCGGGGGGGTCTGTGAAAGCCCCATATTTTCTCAATTTTTCTTGGGGCAGGGAGCTTTCTGGGGGGGGGGTGGCCACGAGCCTTCTGGGGGGACCAGGCCCCCCGGCACCCCCTAGCCCATGCCGAAACCTCAGCTTAGTTATCCACCGGCTCTTAGAAACTCTGAATTATTTTTTTTTTTCGAATTTCTATTTTTTATTTTTTTATTTGTGCATTCATCAAGCCATGGTGCGCCGTCTCGAAAATCCGTTAGAAGCGATTCACTACCGAGTTACTCTAGGCGGCAAGAGATGGTGTTAGTTTTTCCCATTGGGATACAAGGGATTTATTCCATTTCATTTGAAAGTTTCCAGCTAATTAATTAAGGTTAGAAAATTAATTATTTTTTAACACAATGATTATTAATTTAATTATCTATAAGTTATAGAGCGAATTTTTTTTAAATATCTTTTATTTAATGCGATTAATCTAAAAAAAAAATTTATTTTTTCGAAAATCAAACAAATGGGTTTCTATAAGTTGTAGATATTTCAAATAGCTTTAATTAAAAAAAAAATTTGAGGTCGATAGCTTCAAAATTGTGGCCTCTGGAAACTCCCAAAATTAGCACCCCTAGACGCGCAGCTTAAACTATTTTTTAAACAACCCTTTGAAGGCGTGTTAGACATATAGTATTGAGTAATAATGAAAATTTCACCCCCCAAATCCAGACGATCCAATTTTATTTGAACAATAAATGTTTTTATTAATTTATTTATTGTATATTTGTAGAAGCTTAACAGTGTGAATCAGAGAGCATGCAGCAAAGGTCCCACCCTCTCTCTCACGCTCTCTGATCCCCTCCCTATAAATCAGGCCTCAAACTGTAATCCAATCTATAATCATAAGGTCTATTTGCCAATACATTTATGTAACAATAAACCATAAACTGTAGTTAACCGCTCTCTGATCCATTTGAGGAAGCGAACTGCAAATTGACCTCAATGCTCTTAATAATAATAATTGCAATAATAATAATTTGTTTTTTAAAATGTGCACGTTTTTACTTTCTCTTACCTCTATATATATGTTAATATATAGAGAGAGAAAGTATTGGATTCATGTCAAAAATTCGATGTCGAGACTTTGATGGATATACACGTTTTGAGGTCCCCTGAATCCAAAAAAGTGGTTTTCGCGACTGTCTCTGTGTTTGTCTGTGTGTTCAATTTAAACCATGAAAGAATTGAGCTAAGTGGTTGAAATTTTATATTTAGGTTAGGCACAATGGCGGATTCAGAGGAGTTTCTCGGGGGTGGGGGTAATCTGGTGTGACTGGTCGTACAGCACAATTTTTTTCTTATTATCGGTAATTTAAAGGTGCATTCTGTACTTGTTTACCAGAATATATGTACAAATCAAATTTTTATGTATTAGTTTTTAAAATTTTATATGAAAAATACAATTTTTTCCCAAAAAAAAAAAAAAAAATTTTTCTCAAATCTCGGGGGGGGGGGGGGGGAATTTACGCCAGAACGGCCTAATCCACATTTCCCTTTTTTGGTTTTATGCCTTAGTATCTATTAAATCATGAATTCCAGAAAACCAAGAAAGTGAAATGTGGGTTAGGCCGTTCTATCGCTTCAATGAAATTCCCAATTACGATATATCGGTCTAATTTTACTGGACAATCATCAGTTGTTAGGACTCTAAAATATTTTAATCATAATTTATATTCTTTAAAATTATTACAATTGGTATTATTTACTTATAGATATCTTAAAAATTTTATGACATGCATAATTTTATATTCACATATGACAACCGTGAATAAAATAATACCAAAAAATAACAGTTGTAATAACTTTTAAATATATAAATTTTGATTAAAAATCTGTTAGATTCCTAACAACTGATGATGGTCCAATAAAATTAGACCGAAACGTCGTGAATTGGTAGTTTCATTGATATTTGAACGCATAAATTTGTATATTTAGTAGACAAATGCATAGTAGTTACAAGGGAAATTTGTAAATTTAGTATTCCAAAACGCGCTAAAATTAAGATTGTTTTTTTTTACAGTGGATAGTTTTTCTAAACGGAAGCAATATTTAAATGCTAATTATTCTTGTAATTTTCAATTCCATTTAAAATTTTCATAACTTGCATATAAATTTATTTCCCAAGTGAGGGTTAAATTTATATTTAGACAAATTCTTATGCTTTGCATATTTCCAGAGAGAGAGAGAGAGAGAGAGAATAAAATCGGGTCGTCGGATGCACCAACTTATCTGGTTACAATTCCAAGTTTTGCCAGTTAATTCAAGTTATAATAACAAGGTACAAGATATTTTAACTGGTTGAGGGAGGGGGGGGGGGGGGCAAGATGACGGTCGACGGGTCTGCCCAGAGTTTTGAGGGTTGGAAGGAAAAGGGGGATGCACAACTTGCGACTGTGCTGAGAACGCGCGGCGGCGGCGGTGGTGGTGGTGGCTATTAATTCTAAAACTTTCGTCGGCTAAGCAGAGTTCAACCTCCCCCTACCCCTCCCATGATTCATTAAAATCGCTGTGAAGTTAAATAAATAATTACCACCCCCCCGGGGTTCCAGACCGCATCCTCCCTTTCATCCTCAACACCCTCGAGCCCTTTTCTCTTTTACTTTATTTTTTATTTTTTTTTAAGCCTCAACTTTCAACTCCGGCCTTTTGAGTGGACAATGTCGGAGGTATTTAAAAAGGATTACTAACAGAAAACAGACCTAATCTTTAAGATTAAAAATTTACTTGATTTACAAGCCGCGCGCATCACTTCTAAGGATATTATTTTCTCTCTTTTTATCCTTTTTTTTTCTTCTTTCTTTAGGTGTGTTAAATCTTTTTTTTTACCTTTATAAATAATAATAATTAAAATAGACTTTAAATCTGAGAGCTTAAATAAAAAGTAAAACACTTTTTAGGAGACTACTTGTTTCTTGATGGCTAGATATTATGATATGAGGTTGTGGTATATGGGCAGCCAAAATAAAAGTCTATTTTTTTGTCGACGTTTCGAGTGCAGTAAAGAGAATTTTTAAAAATTGGTAAAAACGTTGCTACACATGCCACTGACAATTTGACATCATTTTTGTCCTGATGAAGAGTGCGATTGGCACTCGAAAAGTCGACTTTTGTTTTATTTTTCGTCTTGGCTGCCCATATACCATATCCTCTTATTTTTTAGGAAATTTTCTTGATTTTAGTTAAATCTTTTTCATATATCACGCCCTTTAGGAATGATACTGGGGAGAGATCAAGTTTCCTTCCCCAAGACATAGTTTTTCTTCTGTCCCCGGTTAGCTTTAACTTAGAAAATATAGAGAAGAATGAGTAAATACAATCCGGAGCTGATGATCAGGCAATTTATTTGGATTAATTCCGACCGCTATAAGTAGACGTTTCGGAGCCAAAACGACTCCTTCTTCAGGACCATGCGGGGTCAAAAAAACAAATAGCTCTCAATTTTGGTGTGTTTAATGTCTTCTAGTGACATTAATCACACCTTTTATGACAAAATCGAGAGAGCCAAGTATCTTCATCACTTAGAAAATATATTATTTTTTCAAATAAAAACAAAATTTTTTATTTAAATTCTTTTTCGTCACCGAAGGTCATTTCGAGCTCTTTTCTATTTATTTCAATTGATTGGTACACAAATTAATTACATTTTGGTCTCATGAGATGATAGAGGAAGGATGTGTAAATGCAGGCAGCCAGAAATAAAAACGCTCTCAATTCCCTTTGAATGTCCAGACGTTTCGGGCAAAATTTACGAAACGTCTGGACATTCAAAGGGAATTGTGAGCGTTTTTATTTCTGGCTGCCTGCATTTACACATCCTTCCTCAATATATTTCTAGCCATTAAATATTATTATTATCTCATGAGATGATATGCGAACCCCTGACATGTAACACAAGAGACCACTTTGAATAGGTCAGTCAACATGCAGTAGGTTAGAATAAAGGCACAGCAGCTATGTTTTATTTCTTTATTTTATTTAAATTCACAGCGACGTTTCGGTGGTCTTTATGCCTAGAGGGCTTTCCTGGCCTCTAGCACAAGAGTCCACTTTTTAGCTGAATCAACAGCATCTATGTTTTTTTTTTTATCATTATTTGATTTAAATCCACAGCGAAGTTTCGGTCGTCTTTGTGTCCCTCTGAACCCCTTCTATTTATTGTTATTTAGCATCCACAGCATCTATTAAATAATAATAAGCTTACTCGTTAGCGTCCGCCCTTTTTTTGGCAGACGAGTGCTCACGATCGCTTACGCTGCCCTACCTAAATGAAATAAGCATTTGTAAGCGAAAGTTATGACTTAATTAAGACGTCATTACTTGATTTGTGAGTGCTTATAGCGCCAAATCGAACGGTTTGAGCAACACTAAAAGCTCTTAAAGCGCCAAATCAAATGCACCCAGTCTATAAATCTTTTAATTAATAAATGCCTCAAAAAAAGGTTCTTTGTTAAATAAAAAACCGAGAGAGAGAGATAGTGAAGCAAAAGAAAAAGACGAAGACTCAATCTCACTCTCCCTCCCCCCCCTGCCCTCATTCATGTTTTGATGTGAATATCCATCTCTGAATATTAATTCAAAGTAATAAATGCCTATAAGATGCTAAAGACAGTGTAATTAATTTCGTTCTTAAATCATTATACACCATGAAACGTAATTAAATATTAATTATACCCTCTCCCTTCTCCCTTACCCATCCCGGTGATTCTTTTATAAAAGGTTCTTTTAAATAAATAAAAAAATTTTCTTTTGATAGAATGAAATACAAAATATCAAGAGATTTCATTTATATAAAAAATTCCCCAATTGATTTCTAATTCGTTGCCAATTACAGTGCGGTAACAAGGGTATGAAGCGCCTGTGGCAAGTGTCTAACTTGCGCCCCCCCCCCCCCCATAATCCAGTGATTCCTAACCTTCTTTTGGCCCAAGTTCCTCCTTTTTAAAGTTATTGTGCTTCCTATATACACTTTTTATAAAATATATAAAATGATATTTCAAATTCTAAACAGCCCCCTCCCTTGAATAAGCAAATTTCCGCCCCCATCCCTCCAAGTTGTGAGCTGCACGAGGTTTTTATTTATCAGTGAGGCGCTACGGGAGAGGGGGGCTGATATAATTTTCCCTCTACCCCGTAGCGCCTCACTGATTAAAATGTTGGTAAATAAAAACCTCGTGCAGTTGAAAACTAGGTCGCTCCCCTTTGTTTTGCGCCCCCAGCCCAGTTGCCCCCGTGGCGGGAGCCTGTTTTGCCACGCACTCGTTACGGCCCTGGCCAATTATCTATTAGCATAGGCTCTATAGGCTATTTAACCCAGAGAGAGACACACCCACATACAGACAGACAGACCATGTCGCGAAAACCATTTTTTGGATTGAGGGGACCTCAAAACGTGAAGATCCATCAAAATCTCGACATCGAATTTTTGACATGAATCCAATACTTTCTCTATATATATATATTACATATATATATAGAGGTAAGAGAAGGTAAAAATATCAAAATATCTTTTTTTTTTCAAAATAACAATCGTTTCACTTACACCACTAGCACATTTATTATTTTAAGAGATTTAATATATAGTATAGTGTAGAGCTGCCAATTTGAGAAAAAAAACTTGGTAGGAATACATGGGATAAATTCCATTTCATTCTAGAGCTTCCAGCTAATTAATTAAGGGTAAAAAATTAATTATTCTTTAACACAATGATTACTAATTTAATTGTCTACAACTTATAGAGTTCCTTTTTTTATAATATCATTTTTTTAAAATATTATTTAATGAGATTAATCTAAAAAAAAATTTTTTTTTCGAAAATCAAAAAAAGGGCTTCTATAAGTTGTAGATATTTTAAATAGCTTTAATTAAAAAAAAAATTTAAGGTCGATAGCTTCTAAATTGTGGCCGGTGGAAAGTCCCGAAATTAGCACCTCAAGACGCGGACCTTAAGGTTCTGATGATGGCCGCCTTGGGGGCCGAAACGGATAATAATGGCCGTATCTGTAAACCAGAAAATAAATACCTCTCAAAAATGAATTTCTAGAAGGAAATTTATTAACCTTGACCTAAAAACAAGTCAAAACAGACTGAGTAAAAAAACATTGTTTTGTAAAAGAAATTACACCACTAGGTTTCTCAGCCCTCCAAATAATCGTTCAAATATTCGATAAACTCCAAAAAAAAAAAGTAAAGTTGTAAAGCCAAAAAATAAATGTATGCGGCAAAATGTATTCATGGGACCGCAAAAATCTACTGGAAAATACATTGTCAAACTGTACAAAAAATGTATTAGAAAAAATCAGAAATAAAATATATATTATATTATTATTATCAAATATTCGATATTAAAATTTGGATAATTCTCGCCCTAATTTTTGGAATGAGAAATTAATGTTAATATTTAATAAATGATTGAAAATTGGATACATTTCAATATCTTTATTTTTTCATTCAATTAGCCTTTGAATTTATGAATATTGTCTTTTCATATTTTGCCTCTGGATGCCTTCAAAGCACACAATGCAACGAAGGCTTTGTTCTCTCTCCTTTTTTTTTCTTTTCTTTTTCCTCTTCTTTTTTTTTAACTCCCCATTGGGAGTTGTTTGGACGAGAGATGGGATTTCCTGGAGGACAGGCAACCGGGAATAGGGAAAAGGGAAGAGAGTCCCTCTGTCACACGGCTTGCCCTGGCCACTTGATACACTCTTGAGAACGGAACAGCATCCTTTTCTCGTGTCATGGAAAAGAGACTGCAGCCCAGGGACAAACGAGAACTACTGATAAGCACCGAAAGATATGATAAGAAATGAATTCCGGTGAAGGGTTGGATAAAAAAAATAAAATAAAATAAAATAGACAAAACCCAAAACGTTCAGGATTTTATTTTAATAAATTAATTCTGAAGAGGATTTTAGATTTCTTATTTCATAACACGTTTCCATTCCATGTTTATCATAAATTAGTGATAAAGGAAAGCGTTGACCATGCCCGACTAAAAAGAAAATCCAATTTATCTGAAAGTTATTCATTTTTCGAGGAGGCGATTAGCAGAGGGAATAAAGCAGTTAAGCTTATAATTTTAAGTTGAAGATTACTCGAGTTCAAAATCCACCTGATGGCAAAAAATTATCCAACTCTATTTGAGATCAAGGGCGGCTACAAGGGGGGGGGGGGCAAAGAGAGTAATTACCCCCCCCCCCCCCGAGATTAAAAAAAAAATACTTTTTTTCGAAAAAAAAAATTTAAAAAATAGTGTGCTGTGAGACGAGTCACAGCAGATTATCCCCCCCCCCTCCCCCTCCCCCGAGAAACACCTCTGGATCCGCCTTTATTTGAGATGACTCATCCTTATATTTAATATAAAAACTTAAAATTATTTTTACAATCTTTCAATGCAGAATTTTCATTTTGCAAAAATGATTTATGTACCTAACACGTTGTTTCGTAGTACTTAATTTGATATTATTCCTGATAATGAAGATGAGGATCAGTGCGATTTCGAAAAGACAACAAAATAAATGCTCCCGGGCTTGGCGTAGTTGGTAGCGCCTTGTATACCAAGGGTCGCGGGTTCGGATCTCAGGCAGCATTTGGATACCAAATGGCTTAAATAAGAATGCCTGGACCCCAATATAAATATATATTATAAATACTAGTATCGTTTTAAGTCTTATATGGACTAAGTGGCCGAAAAAGACTGGGAGTATGTGTGTGTGAGTGTGAATGGGAAAAAAGTGTGAGTGTTAAAAAAAATAAATAAATAATTAAGTCGTTTCATTATAATAACTTTGATTTACGGTTTCCATGTTATTATTCAGGAATTAATTGATGAGAAAATTTTGTTATCACTTTGTATTTAATTTTAAAATATTAATACTATTGAGGAGGCGATTAGCCGAGGGGATAAAGCAGTTAAGCTTATAATCCTGAGTTGAAGACAACTCGAGTTCAAATCCACCTCACGGCAATAAATTATCCAACTCTATTTGAGATGCCTCCTCCTGAGGAAGGAAACGGGAACCCACCTCAGTATCATTCCCATGAGAGTTACTCTCAGAGTGTGTGTCAGGGTTGACACTAATGACTGAGTAGTAATACTATTTAAAATTTATTAATTAAAAGGTTTCTAAGCTACTAGTATTAAATATAACCATAAAAGAACTTTAATAATAACTCCGTTTTAATTTTTGAATTATAAACCTAAAATTATTTTATTAATATAAATAGTGCATAGATTAATTTGCAATCATGTGTCAAGAGACTTTGAAGCATTTTTCTAAATATAATTGGACTTATAGAATTTTGCAAAAATAATTTTTTATATTTTAATGTTTATTCTCTAAATTCGTCGTATTTTTAGAAATAATTTATGAACATCTGCAATAATTACAGTATTTACTTGCACAATTGACTAAAAAATGATATATAATCTAATCAAAATAATTTAAATCAGAAAAACTTTAATGTTAATTTTCTCAAATCTCGGTACCTGGCGCTTGACACACAATTCCCAATTAAAAGATCGCCTTAAGAATCCTGAGCATTAAAATTTATTTAATTATATTGGTTACCAATAAATTGATTGATTCGTATTTCTGATGGCATTTTATTTGAGCATCGCCTATGCTCTGCCTCATCGTTCATATGATATGCGACAGAGGGAAGAACAGCATTAGGCAGAAGGCTTTAATGTTATCACGAGTTTGAAATTTGCACCCTTATGGATTAATAATTCCCCTGGCTAATTACGGTCCCTTTCGAAGCCTAGGCAGATTATGGAAATAGCGTGTGACCACCCCCACCCCCACCCCCACCCCCACACACACAAAACTCATCCTCTCCTTGACCCTCCTACGCTCTATTACTGGCCCTTCTTAGTCTCTTTTGGGCCCCAGAACACAGGGTGTCTCGCAAACTAGGTAATATTAAAATTCTTACTTCTTTTATACATCATTTCATCTAGAAGAACTTCTTTTAAAGAATGGTGTGACTACTCTTCGGATTATTTTTTTAAGCTAATTTCTTTACTTAAATAAAAACTTGATAAAATTAGATTTCTTTTCAATTTTTCAGGTAAAAAGAATGTTATTTATACAATGCTTTCCTCTTCCTTTTCTGTCCCTTACGCCTTACGCATAAAAAGTACGGCCTGAACTAAAGATCGTAGGAAAATAATAATTACATATACGTATTCAGCATAAAAAACTGGTTCAGGGAAAAATACGTTTTGGTCCCTAGCACTTCCAATTTTTGAGTTATTAATTCTTAAACGGGAACATCCCCGGGAACAGCAGCCAGGATAAATAAAAGCATCTTATCGTATGTACAGTAATAAAACACTTGCTATTTAGATACGGTGTCAATCACAACCTTTTGTATTTCAAAGAATAGTTTTTTTATTACTGTACATACCATAAGATGCTGGGAACAAACAAATACATGTATAAGCATGAAATGCTGCCAGTATAATATATCTAAATTTTGACAATTTTGCGTGCCTTGAGGATGAGTGCGACTAGCACCCGAAACGTCGGCAATAAAATATAAAGTTTTTTTATTTATCCTGGCTGCTGTTCCCGGGGAGGCTCCCGTTTCCTTTTTCAATTGATATTATATAGTTCTTTAGCTTTCCAAAAATTATTCATTCGTGAAAATCTATTAATAATTAATGAAATTATAAACAAAACAGTTATCAAAGTCTTGTGAAAAAAAAAAAACACTTTGGATGTCTATCTCTTAGGCGCTTTGCTATCTCACCGACAGTAGAGTTCATAGGCATAAACTTATAAGTATTTAGATATACAATATTTAACTACGAGCTCCAACGATTTTGTTTAAAATTCATACAATCATTTATTTTTTAGATGTTCTTTAAAATGTATATTCTCATTTTGTGATTGAAATCTTCTGAAGACCACTTTACTCTTGCACTCCATAGGAAAGATAAGAGAAATGGTTGCCATGGTAACAAAATATAATTTCAGACAGATTAATGCATTCCAATATATGTAGCATTATTTGTAATATAAAATAAAAAACTTTTTTTTGATTTTCCAAGAGTTTGGTAGGCCTATTGAAAAGATCTTTCGTTTCGCTGTTTGTGGAACACCCTATATGTTCTTGTAAGGGCATTGCTGGTCAATAGAGAGAATCTTATTTGCTCAATAGAATATCAGTGGTCATTAAGCTAAAGTCTACACGCACCCCTCTGGAAAGGGATCAACTTCTTTTAGCCTACTTACTGCCCTAACGATACGTTTAATATAAAGATAAATTCTCTATTTTTACTTTCTCTTACCTCTATATATATATTAATATATAGAGAGAGAAAGTATTGGATTCATGTCAAAAATTCGATGTCGAGATTTTGATGAATATACACGTTTTGAGGTCCCCTGAATCCAAAAAAGTGGTTTTCGCGACATGGTCTGTCTCTCTGTGTGTGTGTGTGTCTGTCTGTCTGTGAACAAAATATCTCAAGAACGGAAAGAGCTAGGAGGTTGAAATTTTATATTTAAGTTAGGCACCCCCATGGGACGTGACACGAAGCTTTTGAACAAAATCGACCAAAGAGTACTAGTACTTTACTGATGCAATTTTTCAGTTTTTTTTTCGATTTTCTCTAAATTTGCTCCAACGATTTTTTTTTAAATTCAAAAATCAATTATTTTTTAGATTCTCTATAAAATGTATATTCTCATTTTGTCATTAAAATCTTCTAAAGACCACTTTACTCTTGTTTTCCATAGAAAAGATAGGAGAAATGGTTGCCATGGTAACAAAATATAAATATTTTGCCTTATAAATTTTACATCTTGAATTCTAAAATATCGGCGGGAACTAATTTCGGCACAATACAATCTGGTGTGACAAGCACAGAACACAACTTTCAAATTTACCGGAGATAAGAAGAAGTTGTGTGCCGTGCTACCAGCCACACCAGATTTTTTTAAATTAAGGTTAATTACTAATTAAATAAAAATCTGGTGGTAAATTCTATTTAAAATTTTGATAGGGAATTAAAAAAAAAAAATTTGTTCAACTATTTTTTTCGAGTATTCTGTCTCAATATCTGAATTAAAATAATTTTTATTTTTCAATGATTTAAGGTGAAATATTTTACTTGCGTGTATGTGTGTGTGTGTGTGTGGGGGGGTGTGTGTGTGTGAATAGGATCAAAGTTGAGACGTAGTTGCAAATATTTTTATGTGATCTCATAAACCCTGAACAAAGTTAGAAAGTCGTTCAACTTTGACCCAATAAATAATAGAGAAAAAAAAGACCAACCTATAAAAAATAGAGCAAACTTAGGAAATAATTTATTCCTTTCTACACTATTTATTTTTTGTTATTATATCAATATTAAGAAAAATGTACGCAATTTTTTTTTTTTTAATAATGTGGGTTTGTTCATTTCTAAAAAGTTTTATCTTGGATTTTGGAATGAAAATAGAAGCGACCAGAATGTTTACTGGTAAAAAAGAAAATATTTAGGCTTATGTGATTACAGAATTTTATTATTTTTTATACTCTTACGTTTTTTTTAAGGTTAATAATTTTGCCCTCAAAATTGTTTGAAGCCACTTTACTCTTGTACTTCATAGGAAAGATAAGAGAAATGGTTGCCATGGTAACAAAATATAAATTTTTTTTTTTATAAAAAACATTCACACTTTATTCCCATTCACACTCACACACATTCACACAGTCTGCGGCAACTTAGGCCATTTAAGACTTTGACGATAACCGTTAATTATTAATAAATCTATTTGGGGTCCAGGCATTTCTATTTAAGTCATTTGGTATCCAAATGGCTTAAATAAAATCATCGGACTGCCTGGGGTCCGAACCCGCGACGTTCGGTATAGAAGGTAGGCACGCTACCAACTACTCCAAGCCCCGTGAGCGTATAAATTTATTTCCATGTTTATAAATTTTATATCTTGAATTTTAATGTATCGTACTGACGGAAACTAAATATATGCCGACACAAAAAATCTGATGTGACAAGCACAGAACACAACTTTCCATTACCGAAGGTAAGAGAAAGTTGTATGACAGTCAAACCAGATTTTTAATTGTTGAATTTTCGATTTCTCCCATGTATGAGGAAACATTTATGTATTATTTGCTTTGAAGCAAAGCCTTGGGCGGGCGTCGCGACGTGGCTAGTAGTGTATAAAAAGTTTTAATTCAAAAGTCGTAGGCACTCGCTTGTTAATTATTAATTTCTATTTGTTTCCTGGATTAAAATCCTGGAATGAGGAGGGGGGGGTTAGTAGTCGTATGAATGTCATGGAAAAACGAAATCAAGCTTGAGGATGAAGTATTTGTTAATAAATCTCTTGACATGTGCTAAGGTCGAGGCCAACCAGAAGCCAATATCGGTAACTTAACCTCCAACCACCCTTGAGAGTCTCTCTCGATCTCTCCTTAAGCTTAAGTTCTTGGCCATAGCCCCTCCTTCACCCCTAAGTACCCTTCGGAACCCTTCTTTATCAAGTGGCCCTTGCACTCTGTTTCTGTCTCTCTCTCTCTCTCTCCTTCCCCTTATATGCTGCTGACTTTGCCAAAAGTTGACTTCCTGGGTTATAAAGCAACCCTGAGGAGGAGATGGTTTTTTTTTTTTTTTGTTTTAGAGATTGAACGGGGGTGGGGGAGTTGAATCATTTAGGACGGAAATAACGAACCCCTTTGACTCGTCAAGTACTGCCCTTCTGTCTTCCCTGCACTTTCACTTCTTTCTCGTGACCAAGTGTGTTGGTTTAGCCCAATGATTCACAAATTGTACACATCATTTATCCAGGTGATTCAGAAAACAGAATAATCTCAACTTGGGGTCTTTTTGGTATATCATCATAAACATGTAAATAAGATTTTAGCTAAAGAATTATACTCAAGATGATCTGAAACATCCTATATGACAGCGTCTTCCTAAGGATGCGCAGACTAGTCTAAGGGGAGGCGCGAATATTAGCCACAGCGACCAATTTTCTAAATGGTAGCTAAAATTTTATAAATAAAAATTAATTAAATAAAAAAAATCTGGTGTGACTGGTCGCATCAGATTTTTTGTGTTAACATATGTTTAGTTTCCGACAGTACAATACATTTGAATTTCAAGATGTAAAATTTATATGTGAAAATATTTATATTTTGATACCATGGGTAAAATTTGTATGGGAAAATATTTATATTTTGTAACTATGGCAACCATTTCTCCTATCTTTCCTATGAAGTACAAATCGAGGGTTCGGATTCCAGGCAGTCCAATGATTTTATTTAAGCCATTTGAGCCATTTTATTTAGTATTTGAATACTAACTGGCTTAAATAAGAATTCCTGGACCCCAAATATATATATATATTGTATATATATATATATATTCATAATACCGGTTATCGTATAAAGTTTTATATGGCCTAAGTTGTCGAAAAGGGTGTATGTGTGTGTGAATGGGGTGGGGGGAAAAAAGTGTGTTAAAAAAAAAATTTGTGTTTGTATTATTTAATAAAATGGGGGGGGGGGGCCTTATAATGATGAAGTATTTTTAAAGGAGGCGTGCTAAATGACATGAATCACACCATTTTATTTCTTTTTCTTAATAGGCCTACTGTATAAACTACTGTATAATGAAATAAGTCAAATTATTTTGAAAAGAGTTGAATTTTTGCTATGTCAAAATATCGGTTTTGGAATTTGCTTTAAATTAGCCGCGGCGACCGCTTTCGGCAGGCTTCGCGGGCTCCGGGTGGACTCTTCGCCACGTTGCAAAATTATGAAAAAAAAAAAAAATTTTTTTTTAAACATTCACACTTTTTTCCCACTCACAATTATCAGACTCAAACTCACACACAAATTCACACAGTCTTTTTCGGCAACTTAGGCCATTTAAGACTTTTACGATAACCGTTATTTAATAATATATATTTATTTGGGGTCCAGGCATTCTTATTTAAGCCATTTGGTATCCAAATGGCTTAAATAAAATCATCAGACTGCCTGGGGTCCGAACCCGCGACTTTTGGTATACGAGGTTAGAACACTAACCCCTACACCAAGCCCCGAGGGCAAAAAAATCATTACTATTCCAATCCAGTGCCTGCTTGAGGATTTGTTTACATTCATAGAATACACAAATGGAAAGAATAAATAAATATTTCCCTATACATTTCCTATGGAACTTTAGGAATTAATAACTCAAGATGTTATAGGAATTTCGGGATGAAAATTATTTTCCAGTAATCCCTAGAAGGTCCTCTCTAAGCATATAAAATTTCGTTTCAAAATTCCAACGGAAATTTGTCCAAATAGAGCGTGACAGACAGACGGACATTAGTGAATTATATAAATAGATTTTGATTCAGTACTATTTGAGTTAATCTTATCCTCCCCACTTATTTTAATTTGAAAAGATGATAATTTCGCTTTGTGCGATATAAACAAATTCTCAATTTGTTTCTTTTAATATCTCAATTAAATTTCAAAAAAAAAGTGGTGTATTCTATTTAGAATTGTTTTTACTAGAATTTTTAATTAAGCCAATCAGAATTAGCGCTTTGCATGATTCATCGTGACATTAGTCACACATTTCGGAGGGAGAGAGAGAGAGAGGATGATTTTCACGCCCGGTTTACACCCCTTACTCCCCCTCCCCTCCTGCCCTCTATCCTTTTCTAATCCAAACCCATTGTCTCTTTACCAGGTTATCGTTAAATAATAAAACAAAACACTGGGCTACATATACAGGGTTCGTCATTTGATGGCTGATTACTAATCAATGCGAAACAAGCTACAACATTCAATTACTCAGGGAGTGTTTTTTTTTCTTTTTTTTTTTTTGTGGGAAGCAGGAGGGATAACAATCACCCACTCTCCCTCTGTCCTATTCTAGCGTTCTGTTTTTGCAAATGGAGATTCTATTTTAATGTAAAAATAAATATTTGGATTCAATTTTCTAAATATAACTTGGAATTACATATTTTTTTTACTTTACAGAGGCCGAATATTAAGGTGCGCGTCTCGAAAAGCCGTTAGAAGGCGATTCACTACCGAGTTACTCTAGGCGGCAAGAGATGGCGTTAGTTCTGCCCATTGGAATACAAGGGATTTATTCCATTTCATTTTAAAGATTCCAGCTAATTAATTAAGGGTAAAAAATTAATTATTTATCAACACAAGATTTCTAATTTAATTATCTATAAGATATAGAGCGGATTATTTTAAAATATCTTTTATTTAATGCGATTAATCTAAAAAAAAAAAAATATTTTTCGAAAATCAAAAAAAGGCTCCTATAAGTTGTAGATATTTTAAATAGCTTTAATTTAAAAAAAAAATTTGAGGTCGATAGCTTCAAAATTGTGGCCGCTGGAAACTTTCAAAATTAGCACCTCGAAACTCGCAATTAAGAGGAAATTATTAAAGGGTCTTTCAAAAAGACGGGCCTAGATGTTTTTACTTTCTCTTAACCTATATATGAAATATTATTATATAGGGAGAGAAATTATTGCGATAATGTCGAGATTTTGCTGGATATACACGTTTTGAGGTCTCTGTGTTCAAAAAAAGTGGGTTTCGCAAATTGGTATGTCTGTCTGTATATGTGTGTGTGTGTGTGGACAATTTTAAGCATTTAGGAAATGACCCTCACAAATGAATTTGTTTATATTTACATGTTTTTTAATGACACCTGTATGATTTTGTTTTGATTTTTCTTTCCAAAATTAACGAAACATGTCGTTTTCTTCTGTGATTATTTCAAAAACTATTCAATTTAGGGAAAAATATCAAAGAATAAAAACTTTTTAAAATTGAGTATTTTATCATAATATAACAAAGAAATTGAAAATTTCGAAATTTCTTAAAAAACTTATTAGGTAAAGTACTACTTCCAAGTGACGTATTTACTCCAAAAGTTGATAGAAATCTACAATTTTAGTGTAAGGAGCATATACCAAATTTCATCGATCTGGCTGCTTTGGTTTTTAAGCAATCGTGTTCACACACACACCCAGACGTAATTCCAAAAGAATATACGATAAAGTCTCGGGGAAGTCATTCCCCATATTTTTTTTACGGAAAAAGTGGGCCGCACATCAAAAAAGGTTAGGAACCGCTGGCCTAATATATGTGATTGTTCAAACATTTGATATCGTTATCACCCCCTCCCCCTCCCTCAGTCAATCATATCACATTCAGTCTCCCCTTATGAAAACTATTCCTTTCACCTCCCTTGAGAATTGAAGTTAATCTAGACTTTTAGTTTAAATATTTATATGCGATTTTGCTGAATAAATATTTTAAATCTAAATACGAGTGGACAGCTGCATATTATTTTATATATCAGACTACCCTCTTAGTTATTATTTATCTCAGTGTTGATTTATTGTTACTCTATGTATCTATTTTGAAATCAAATGTTTATTTAGAGTATTAATATAAACTACTTTTATGGTATGAGTTGATTTATCTCTTTTATTAGTTATCGTAGAAATTTAATATGAATAATTTTCCTATTTTGCTACTTAATCTCCCTTTCTAAGTGATAACATATTATAGTGACACCTCTAGTTAATTGAATGATTAAAAATTCAATAGGGTTATCACTCTTGAGAAAGACAAAATCTACGAAACGTCAGCCAAAAAACTGGTGTGGCGAACTGGTGCGTCCGAAGGTAATAGAAAGTTAGGTTCTGTGCTTGTCACACCAGATTTTTTGTGTCAACATATATTTACTTTACGGTACAATACATTTGAATTCAAGATGTAAAATTTATAAACATGGGAAAAGATTTATATTGCCCTCGGGCTTGGCGTAGTTGGGAGCGCGCCTGCCTTGTATACCAAGGGTCGAGGGTTCGGGGCAGTCCGATGATTTAATTTGAGCCATTTGGATACCAAAAATTTTTGGATTCCAATAGATATATTTACAAATAACAGGTATCGTTTAAAGACTGACCGAGCTGGAGCTAGGTTTTTTTTTTTTTTTTTTTTTTTGATAAAATAAGAAAAAACTAAAAAAAGTATTAGACCTCAGAAAAAAAAAATCGGAGTATCCCAAAGACAATACCTAGCTTAATTTTTCAATGGTACTTAAAATTTGAAATGCCCCCGAGTTTGGCGTAGTAGGTAGCGTGCCTATCTCCTATACCAAACGTCGCGGGTTCGGACCCAGGCAGTCCGATGATTTTATTTAAGCCATTTGGATACCAGATGGCTTAAATGGAAATGCCTGAACCCCCAATTTATATATTACTCACAACGGTTATCGTCTAAAGTCTTAAATGGCCTAAGTTGCCGAAAAGACTGTGTGAATGTGTGTGTGAGTGTGAGTGTGAATGAGAAAAAAGTGTGAATGTTTAAAAAAAAAAAAATTTGAAATAAATCAGAGCTAATTATTGAGAAAATTGGAAAAACTAAAAAAATACTTCGGTAAAGTACTAGTACTCGAAATCATCCAAAAACGAGAGTAATTCCTTTTATTTACCTGTAATAATATAATATAGACGAAACAACGCAAGAAAATATCATAGAAGCCGTACAACCAGAGGTTTACTTTGCTTAAAAAAAAAAAAAAAAAAACTTTTTGCAGATTGAGATGCAAGTTGAAGAAATAAAATTAAAAATTTTATTTATCAGGATTTATTGTACTGCAGTTGGTCGTCAGCACTAATAAATCCTGATAAATAAAATTTTTGATTTTATTTCTTCATCTTGCATCTCAATCTGCAAAAAGTTTTTTTTTTTTTTTTTAAGCAAAGTAAACCTCCGGTTGTACGGCTTCTACGGTAATAATATATGTTAATAATTAAAATCTGAAATAAATTGCCAGAGGAAATTATGAGAAAATTGAAAAAATCTAAAAAAGTACATCGGTAAAGTACTAGTACCCGAATTTTCCCAAAGATGAAGCCTAGAGCAATTTCATTTTCGTACCAAAAATAGTATATAATTATATATTTAAAGTAGTGAGGATATCCAGGCAGTCAAAAAAACAATAAAGAAAATTATATTTGTATATGAAATAAAGACAAATATAATTTTCTTTATTGTTTTTTTGGCTGCCTGGATATCCTCACTACTCAATGTATATTCAGCCAATCCTCCTGAAATATATATTTAAAATTTGAAAGAAATCATTAGAGCCGTTTTCGAGAACTAATGTGCTTACATACAAATATACATTGCTCGTTTAATAGTATTAAAATAGATATGGCCTAAGTTGCCGAAAAGTGTATGGATGTGTGAATGGGAAAAAAGTGTGAGTGTTAAAAAAAAGATTTAAATTCTGTTACCATGGCAACCAATAGTATCTTCCCTAAGAAGTACAAGAGTAAAGTGTGCTTCAAAAGATTTCAATGGCAAAATGA
>JAKCPI010005694.1:0-17884 GCA_023213315.1 Euborellia annulipes
AACTCAATCCTCTTAACTGCTTAAAATATTATTGATATTCTAAGCTGATAGTTCTCTTCAATTCTCTCTTCCCCTTCACCTCACTCCGTGAATGAGAGCTCAAAGGTAATGATAATTTAAATATTGATAAACTTAAAAATAAATCCCATGAAAATGTATTTAAACCAAATAGAGTAACCTGAATCACAGTAGGGATAACAAAAATTATAATCTATATGACTTCAGATGGCGAAGAGACAAAAAAAATATCATTATAATCCATGCAATTATTTTATAAATGAAATTATTATTCACCTAAAATTTTGTGTAAAATTTAAATGAAAAGTCAGCTCAAGAGAAAATATTAGTAATTTTGTCTTGGTACGATGCGCGATTCAGAACATTGACATGACTATCTGAGGAATAGCGCGAGTAAGACTTGTTTAGAGTTCGAAAATGTTTTAAACGAATATGATTATGATGAAAGTAGAGATTTATAGTTAGTAGTGCTGTATTTCTAAATAGGCTAAGGCTGCAGCCTAGAGCGGTTACAAATTCATGGGCGGCAGATTGGGAATTTATTCAAAAGTTAAAATGAACTATTTCAGAAGTTAATAATATTTCCCGTACGAATTAAGAATACATATATTGTATAAAACAAATGTATTAAGCAAATATGAACTCTACAGGGGGCGGAAAATTCACTTTAGCTCTATAAGCGGCCTACGCTTAAATCCGGCCCTGACACGGGATAAACGAAAAACTAAAAGTATTTTCAAAATGACAACTTCCGGGGGTGTAGCGAAGAGATCTGACAATTAATTTCGAAAAAGACGGTGTCTAAATAGCCTCATATTCCGGTAAGAATTAAAAGTATAAAGAGTATGTTTCGATCAAAAACCTATTGCCTAAAATGCAACAAGAAATTTTCCCCAATATGGATAATTACTCACTTTATCCCGTGTATTCACTTTATATAAGTAACTATGTTTAAATTATTATACAAAAAAAATTTCATATTCCCACTCTGTAATATCCTGTTTCCAGGAAGTAAGAAAAAATTTTATATTATATTGTAGTTTAGATTACTTTGTTCAAAAGAATCTTTTTATTCCTCGAGGGCCTAAACATGGAACTCCTGATTGCTTTTTAGTTTTAATTAAAACCAGCTTCCACTACTATTTAATTACACATTTCCAAAATGAAATTAATCCCTGAATAAGATGCAATTTGGCAACACTTGCGTTTAAACTTAATTTATTTTTAATTGCATTTTATTATTATAAACATACTTTGTATATTTAGGCCATTAAGCGCGATAATGTAGTATTATTTTTATTCTTTTTTTTTTTTCATTTTTAAAAGAATTTTTTTTTTAATATTATTAATCATTTTTCTTTTTCTTTCAGGAGGTCCATTTATGGTTTAAAAAGAAATGTCAACCGAGATCATTTTATACCTATTTTAAAAGGTAGGTAGGTAGGTAGGATTTGACTATTTATTTAAATTAATGTTTAAAAAAATTAAAATAAACTCAAGGCCATCTATCAAATAATTTATTTTATGATTATAGCACGCAATGCATTTTGAAAAAAATAATAAAATGGATTTATAACAAAAAATTAGATAATTTAGTGATTTTTTTTTTAAATGTAATTATTAATTTGATAAATATAATGATGGTAGGAATGGTTTCGATTAATAATAATCTAATTTTTAATGAAAAATAATTTTTCGAAAAAAAGTAAAAAAACTTCGAACTGGCTAATGACTCGAATTCGCGTCCTGTATAAGAATTTCCCTATTATTTATTTAATCTATCGGAACATTTAGCCAGAGAGCGAAAGTTTAATAGCACTAATATTCACCAGCGGTCTCAGGAGAGGAGGAGATGGTGGGAGGGGCCCCAGCTTTGAACAGAAAAAAATATAATTTTTTTTTATTTATTTAAGGTCTTTTTCGGCATCGTAAGCCATTTAGACGCCGTCTCTATTTATTTCAATTTATTGGTAGTCAATTAGATTGAAATTAATTTTTGTCACATGAGACGAACCCGTGACCCTTGGTACAGATGGCCAACACGCTAACCACTACACCAAAGCCCGAGGACTATTAAAATTTTAATCATACACAAATTCTTTATTAATCCTAATTTGGTTTGAGACTCTATTTACTTTTCCTGTTTGGATGCGCCACTGTCTCTTTGTCTCTAGTAGAGTCTTGCCAACCAGGACCTCGATACTCGGGCATACCGGCTAATCCGGTGTGTTGAAAAGCCATTTTTCGGGATATTGAAGCAAAAGAAAAGGGTTATTTAAGAAAACAAAGTGTGATTACAGATTTTTTCAAGAGATAAATATGTAATTTTCCATTATTTTATGTTTCTGGTATTTTCAGAATCCGGCATCTGGTTTAGGCCGGATTAGCAAGACTACTCTATATAACAAATCCCCCTCCACCTCCCTTGAAAAAATCTTGGGGCCGTTAACTACGTTAAAACAAATCCTACAAAAAAATACATAGACTACCGGTATGTTCCTATACAATTATTTTTGAAAAAAAAAAACACCGCAGGAAGACATCGACATTTTTCTAATATAATAAGGTATCATATAATGGCCACAGTAGCCAAAAAATAAAGAAAAAATCTGAATAGCCAATATAGAGAAATAAACGTCGAAAAAGACCAAAAGCCGACTTTATTATAGCCTCAACTACATAACAACTATGTAAAAAATAAGAATTGAATCATATTTAGCGATATTTTATCAATAAATCAAAATTTTAGAATATTTTCTTCCAGGCCCCATAAACACCTCTTTAAATCGTTTCTAAAAAAGGTGAGGCAGAATAGTTAAAAATAAAACAACTACTATCGAAAAGGACTTATAAATCAATTTCTGACGTTTCGGGTCCGATCCTGCTTTTTCAGGACTATAAGATTCATTGATTTCTAAAAGACAGGTTTATTGCTTGAGATCTTCTCAGCTATCTTAACAGTCAGGTATAAAAGTGGTTTTATAAAAACGATTCTGTTAAATTTATAAGCGACTCTTTAGAAACGACAGTTGAAATGATTTTTTAGGTGTGAAATGATTTCTTGGTTACCGGGATGTATTTATTTTATTTCCTAAAATTTTAAATGTTACTAGATATAAATATCCCATAAAAAAAACTTTAAATTAGTTTTATTAAAAATAAAACACTTTAATATAAGTGAGAGTGGGTGGAATCAGCCTTACTCCTCTCAGGGAGAAGTAATTTTTTTAATATTTATAACTAGCCGCAAGGTGGCTTCTTTAGCCCAAAAGCAAATTGATATATCAACCCGTTTAAAAGTCATTATATTATTAAAAAAAAAAAAAACTCCAAAATGAAAATTCAGTGCTCTTAAAATTAGAATTTCGAAAAAAGCTTCGTAAATAGAATTAAAAATTCGGTGGGTGGGAGGAGGGATTACACAAAAATATTTGAGGAGGGATTCACAAAAAAACTTTAAACCCCTTGGCAGAGATTTATTCAAGAATTTTAAATCCAAAAAAGCATGTTCATATTTTAAGAAATGGAAGAATTAAAAATTCTGGAGGGGTGGATGCCGAATTTCAAAAAACCCTGAAACACTGATTTTAGATTTTTATAATATCTAAGGAAGGTTTTAGCGAAGAAACCAAATTGATATCTCTTCTGGTTTAGAAATTAATAGAAAATCAAAATTTTACCCTAAATTGGCGATTTGGGGTACTTAGGGGCCGAATTTCAAAAAACTCTGAAACAACGAATTTAGATTTTCATCTAAGGAAGGTTTTAGCGAAGAAACCAAATTGATATCTCTTCTGGTTTAGAAATTAATGGAAAATCAATATTTTACCCATAAATGACCATTTGGAGCCCTTAAAATTGGAATTTCGAAAAATCGCTTCTTAAATGACGCCTAGGGCACAAATGTAATCTACATGCCAAATTACACCTTTCTAGGCCTTACAGTTTAGGCTGTGTGATGATTCAGTCAATCAATCAATCAGTCAGCCACTGAGTTCTCTCTTTATATATATAGAAATAGAGAAGATAGAGAAAAAGAGATTAATAAAATGCTAAATTTCAAATTTATTTGAAATTAAATAAAAAGCATGAGAAGCTTAATCTCTAATCAAATAAAATAAAATGCTACTTTGAAAAACATTTGCTAGGCCAAATACATAAGAAATATCCGGACAATAATCCACCTTCCTTGATGGGCCACTTTCATCATTTTATTTAGTAAATATTTCGACGATATTTTTATACTGAAGATGAGCCAGGCGCGATGCCGATCGAAATATTTGCAAAATAAAATAATGTCAAGTATTTATACTGTACATGGATATTTCTTAGAAAAAAATATTAGTCTACAGTATTTTTCTTTTTTGACTGAAAAATTTGTTGTTCATGTTTAAGAAAGGGGCGAGCCATCTGGGGCAATTGGAGAAGAGCTTAGGGCAGTGGTTCACAATCCATAGAAGTATGCTTCCCTCCCCCTTCCCCCACCCCCGGAGGATGAACCATAAATATAGAAATATAAAAGAAGTCAAAAAATATAAATATAATCAAAAACTTGCTAATTATTAAGTTCAGTGGGTCAATATTGAAGCATCTCCATATCTTTTCTCATGTGATTATTTCATTGTTTTTTTTTTTTTTTAATATGAAAAATAAAACTTTTGTGGTGCCCCCCGGGCTTGGCGTAGTTGGGAACGCGCCTGCCTTGTATATTAAGGGTCGGGGGTTCGGATCCCAGGCAGGCGATGATTTTATTTAAGGCATTTGGATACCAAATGGCTTAAATAAGAATGCCTGGACCCCAATATATATATATATTTTCATAATAACTGTTATCGTAAAAAGTCTTATATGGCCTAATTTGCCGAAAAGACTGTGTGTATGTGTGTGTGTGTGTGTGAATGTGAGTCTGAATAGAAAAAAGTGTGAGTGTTTAAAATAAAAAAACTTGTGGTTCATACGTAGAAGGGAATTTCAATAAAACAATGAAATAATCACATGATGAAATCCATGGGGGTGCTTTAATAGCGATGTTGACTGCATTTAATAAAAGTCAACTCACCGGTTTGATGGTCACCGAAGCTTTTGCAGAGAAGCACACGTTCGTTGATAAACACAGTCACACACAGTCGGGAAGTTCAGCTCTCAACTAAAAACAGAAATATGAAAAGAGAATGTCAAAATAATGAAAATAAACTGGTGGGACAGTCACACCAGATTTTTATTATTAATATTTTATAATATGTAGAAAATCCTAATGAGTTAACATTTTGCTAGTAAATACTGGTATATATACATTTAAATATATTTCTTTTAATGTGTATGTTTTGTAATTATATGAATTTACACATTAAAAGAAAATATTTATTTATATATTAGTATATAGCTTACTATAAATATATAAATAATATTAAAATCAAATTATAAAACATTTATGATGAAAATGACACTATCTTTAATGAATTTGACAGGAACAGGTGAATTTTTCGAATTTAATGAATTTGTTATTCACATAGGATTAATCCCAAGGAGGGTTCGGACCTAACCCCTTGAGGGGATGAATTTAGTTGATGCTAGCTGGTTTTATTTTACTATGATTAAAAATACTTTGCACTAAATTTTTTATTTTTAAATAAAGCCTGCAATTGCTTCTATGTTATTCAGGGTCTGGCTAGCAGAAAAGTAATATGTTTCCTTCTTAATATTGTCAATCGGATCTGAAATATCCTCGGATTTATTTAATAAAAAATTTAAGTGTAAAGTATTCTTATGCAAATCAAGTGAAGTAACCAATTACTTTTGGGTTAAGTGACACTTGAATTGTTTTTAACTTTTGATATAAAATATTTATATTAGCCCTAAACAATAAAAAGATATTTATTTTTAATCAGAAATTTATTTTATTATTTATAAAAGAAAATGAAATCAAATAAAATCAAGTTTGACAGGTGGCTTTTCTGAACATAGATAATAAAAGATTACTCACCTTAATTTTATTATTATTATCGTTGTTTTAATAACACTGATTCTAATAATAATTGATTTAATTAAATAAATACACTCAAACACTAAATAAATAATAAAACACTAATAATTTCCTTTCACTGGTAAGAGAGCGGGAGAGAGCACGGCGGGCAGAGGGAATCAGAGGCAAAGAGAATAGAAACTCAACTTGTGCAAAAATCCAAAGAGATTATATCACAGATGGTGACACTGAGCACCTATTTAAATTTAAGTTTTCAATATAATAAAATTATATTTATTAAACAAATTAATACATGTACTTATTTTTGTTAATTATAAAAGATATTTTTTTTTTAATAGAAATTATTTATTGGTTATATGAATTTTTAATAAAAAAAAATTATAAATATTTCGTCGAGTAAAGAAAAAAAAAAATAAATAAATAATTTTGGCATCAAAAATTTCTTTTAATTGATTGTATTAAAAAATATTAGGAGATATTTTTGTAAAAATAATTATATATCACTACTTATAATTTTATATAGACCCAAGAACACAGAATCTATTCATTTAATTAATATGAAAATAAAGATTTTTTTTAAGTAAATTTTACTCCTAGTTATGCCCATGGTCACGGGCAATAAAAATTTATTATATGATAAAAATCTGGTGTGACTGGTCGCACAGTACACAACTTTTTCTTATCCTTTGTCAAGAGAAAGTTGTGTGCTATGCAACCAATCACACCAGATTTTTAATACAAGCTGGCCCTGGCGCTTGCCCCCCCCCCCCACACACGCTACTCCACTGTGTAGTCTATAATTCAAACGAAAAAAAAAATTCTTAAAGAAAAAAAAAATTATATAGATTTGACAGTCACGTTTAGGCGGTGCCCGATTTATAAAAGAATTTTTTTTTCAAGTCTTTATCGTTCGTTCATGTTTCCGCCGACCCCGCACCGCGGGAATAATAAGGGCGAGGACAGAAGAAGAAGAAGATCGTTCTTTCATGTTCCCAAATTTTTTTTTTTTTAATATGAAATGAAATCATTTTGTATGGAGAGACAATAATTTTCTCGGTAGATGAAAAGAAGAAAGAAGATATATCATCTCCATTCCAAACATTTAGGAACGAAACCAGGACCCGCCCTTTGTTTTATATATAGTTTATAGGCTATAAGTCATATAAATTTTTTAAGAAAAGTAAATAAAATGTTAAAGAAAATAATTTTATTTGTTTTAACTAAGTATATTATAAATCTTGGTACTCATTTTTTAGAAATTCCTTTTATTAAATATGTAGCCTATATATATATATATATATATATATATATATATATATATTATATATTATTATAAGTATATATATATACATATATATAGATTATATATATATAAATAATTAAAGACCGGATTTTAAGCAAAATGCTTATTGCTGGTTATAAGCATCCACTAGATATTAATTTTCTACACGAATTAGGCAAAACTAAGTGTATTGAGATTGTATTTTTTATGCTTTTTTTTTTTTTTTTTTGCTTTTGAGTTTTTATGCTTTTTTCCCCCTTTGGTGCTTTTTTGAGCTTATTTTACGTATATTTATATAATTTTTAAAAATAATTCAAATTATTAGAAAAAACCTTCATGTAAAGCAAATCCTTCGGCAACTGCGTAAATCCTGCCTTCGGTGAGCTTTACCCCCTCCACTCTGGCCCTAGTGTTAGTGGCGGTGGGAGGATAATCTGATGTGACTGGCCGCACAGCACACGACTGACTTTCTGTTACCATTTGGATACCAAATGGCTTAAATAGAAATGCCTGGACCCCCAATAGATATATTCATTACAACGGTTATCGTCAAAGTCTTATATGGCCTGAGTTGTCGAAAAGACTGTGAATATGTGTGTGAGTGTGAATGAGAAAAAAGTGTGAGTGTTAAAAAAAAAATTTCATAAACTGACAACAGAGAAAAGCAACAGTCATAGGATAGGTGGCTCCGAAAAATCAGCCGGTGGAACGTCTCCCCGTAGTCATCGATATATTGTATTCAAAAATATTATAATACATTCAAATCCCTAAATGGACTCACTCTTGTCAGTAGCCGAAAGGGCAAAATAAAAAAAAAAAAAACTTTATATTAAACTTGTAATTTTTTTTAATAGCGTTTCATTTATATGTAGTTATCTGGGTGAACCATCTTCCTCTCCAACCGTAAATTACATTAAAGTGTACTTTTTACTTTTATTTGTAAACAGTAAATTATAAGAAGTTATATTATAATATCTTCTATGCTCCACCTCCCTAGAGTGGATGGACCTCGCAAGCGTATTTGGAGAGGCCGGGTGCAGATAGTGATAGCCCACAAATATATAGTTCTGAGATAATTCAATTTTTTTTCTCATCTCTCAACAGAAATAAACTCCAAATACAGAGAGATGGAGGAGACATTAGCATTGTTTGAAAATTTTCATGGCAAGTGGGATTTGAACCCTAGTTGTGCAGCAACTTTAGATTCGTAATCCGCAGCTTATCGGATTAGCCACGAGCCTCCTCCAACTTGAAAAACAAACAAAACATAACAACGATATATATTTTCATCAATAATAAAGTCAATTTTAAAAAGAACTTTAAAACATTAATTTATATGGAAATATATTAAAATAGGCTTTTCTTTTGAATAAATTATTATTAGAAATTTATTATGAATTAAAATATAACTTCGCATTGATAAGAGGCCATCCATAAATTACGTCACACGAATTTCAAGACTTTTTTAACCCCTCCCCCCGTCGTTGTCACAGGTTGTCACATTTTTAAAAATCCCTCCCCCTGATGTGACGTCACACATTTTCGAATTTTATCAATAATAGACACCTAATTATGCTAATTATAATAATAATAAATACTCTCATAGCGAGAGTGCTAAAGTATTACAAAATATAGATTGCGTTCGTAAATATTAAAAATTTTTTGTTCACCTATAAATTTCGCGTTTGGGCATCTCGAATTTTGAAATGTGACGTCACAAGGTTTTTCACCCCCCTGCCCATTGTCACATAATGTCACATTCTGGTGATACCCCCCCCCTTTTATGTGTAACATAATTAATGGATGGCCCCCTAATAGATGTCGGGTAGAAATTTGTTAACTTTTATATTAATTTAAATCTATTTAAATATTAATAATTAGAAATTACCACTCTATGTGAGGTATAAATAATAGTTTTAATACAAATTTTGATTCATTTATGAACCTGGCCGTCTCACACTGTGTATATATTTATTATATAAGAATTTTTCAATAATGTATAAAATCCACTATGACACTTTCATAATGACTTTTCGCCAGGTAAAATATAATTTGAATTTCTATTGATTGTAATAATTGGAATAATTTCTGATATCGCTTGTATATGTATGATTATAGCTCTGAGGATGGTTCAAACACGGAATCGAAACGTCAGCTGTGTGAATTAATCGAATAAAGAAGTAACCTGCATCTCTCATTTTTACCCTCTTATTAATATAAAATATGCAATTGGTTTTTGTTTAATTATTACCTGACGGTGGTATCTTACATTTTTGACAGGTAAACAGAAAAAAGGACGTTTGCAAATTGTTTTAATAAAAGATACTTAAAATTCCTAAATTAATTGAAAGCAATTTTGTTTTTTTTTCTTAATAGAACATGAATTGCTTTTTGTCAATGGGTATTTTACGAATAGAATTTCAATTTATTCTTGTTTCTAATTTTATGTTAGGAAACATGAAAAACATGGTTAAAGAATAAATCAAATTTAACATAAAATAAACCTGTACCATAAAATATTTATTTAAAAAAAAAAAATTTCTATGAATTATTTCTTATGTTCGAAAAATAATTAAACCTACAAGTTTGTTTAGATATGAAAGGCGTATGATATTTAAGGTAA
Organism: Euborellia annulipes; assembly: GCA_023213315.1. Lineage (NCBI taxonomy): Eukaryota > Metazoa > Arthropoda > Insecta > Dermaptera > Anisolabididae > Euborellia > Euborellia annulipes. The sequence goes on from JAKCPI010005694.1 coordinate 9,907, forward strand.
ATACAAAATAGGAAAGTTTTACGCCAAAAAAAAAAAAAAAAAAAAAATATTCGTCATCATCGAAGTCGAAGAGCTCATCGTATTTCTATAAATCTCAAACCTGTTCTCGAATAAAGGAAAGTCACCAATAGAAGAGAGATAGACGGACAGGGGACAACCCACGCAGATCGTGCTCAGGAGGAGGTATTGGACAGAAAAATTGAAAAATTGATGCTTCCAAGCCACCTGAGTCATCTTCAAGCCCCGAGAGACTTCAATTGAATGCCTCGGAAACTCCGAAACGACTTGAAGCACGTGTGGCTGGCTGCTGGCTCTTACAAATCATCGACTGGCTTAGAAATTTAATCTCATCCCCCCCTCCTCCTCCAACTCTTTAAGATCCAAGCTACGTGCATCCGTACATTACAAGCTACTTGTGAAGAGATATTTGATAATGAAATCTTTTCAAATCATCATTTATAAATAAAAAAAAAAAATTTTCACCTTTTAAATTCTGAGAAGATATAACTAAATTATCACTTTAAAGTTAAATGATTTGGAAGCTGAAATTCTTTACCTCCCTTTATCTCTATTTTATAATCTATGCATCATCTTTGATTTATTTTCCTGCTTGGAAGCCTACAATTAAATTTGTTTGTTGGGGTCTATTACATTTTATCAATCTGGCCTTAATCCGAGAATCTTATATCGGTTTTTCTAAAGTTCCGCAAAGTCAATTTTTTGAATTTTGGGAAAATGAAGGCCTATTTCGTGAAAACCACTTTTTTGGATTCAGAGGACCTCAAAACGTGTATATCCATTAAAATCTCGACATCGAATCTTTGACATGAAACCAATACTTTCTCTCTTTATATATTAACATATATAGAGGTAAGAGAAAGTCAAAAGATAATTTTTGTGGTTTATTTTAGTTAGTAATTAATTAATATTGCAAATTAACTACAAGTTGCTTTTGAAGTTGTGGCTGTAATGTGATTATAGTGGAGAATTGGAGATATCAGCCAAATATGTAGGGATTGTCCAGGTCTAAATAACGAAACGTCTCCAGGATAAGACGTTATTGGCCTGGACAATCCTAATTTGGCTGATTTCTCCAATTCTCCACTATAATTAACTACAAGTAATTGAGAACGTTTAGGATTCGCTAGGTTTTCAATACTGAGTAGATTTTTATTTTATTTTTCTTTTTAAATTCTCGGTTTCTACAAAATTGACATTAAAAAAATATATTTCTCTACACATAATTGTATTTTTGAATTATTACCGTAAGATACCAGTATGGTATTTTTTTTTTTTTTTTTTTTAATTTATTTAAGGTTTTTTCGGCATCGGAGGCCATTTAGATTAACTGTTTTTCATTTGATTGATAGTTAATTCAAATGAAATAATATTTTCTTTGGCTGGAGACTGTGTATATTATTGGTGCTGGGTAGGCAGCCAGGATTAGAAATAAAACACAAATTTTATTTCATTCTGCTCGTCGACTTTTCGGGTGTTAATCGCCCCTTTCCTCAGGAGCTGAGCAGGTGTCAATTATAACAATACGATGCTCAGTCCTGAGGAAGGGGGCGATTAGCACCCGAAACGTCGATGAGCAGAATGAAATAAAATTTGTGTTTTATTTCCAATCCTGGCTTCCTACCATAATATACAAATGAAACACAAATTTTTGTCGTATGAAACAGAATTCAAACCCTTGACTCCTAGCGCAAAAGACAGAAACTCTACCACTGAGCCATGGCCCAGGGGAGGGTTTTTAGATGATAACAAATAAAAAGTTGTTCAACATTAAAAATAGCTTAATCCAAAAAAAAGAACATTTTCTTGGGCACAAAGGAAATAATTAAAAGAACCAGGTCACGAAAGTTTGGTTAGTATAATATAAATTGTATATAATTATAGGTCGATTAATCAATTAACAATTAATTAGTCTTATTTCAAAGCCCGAAATTTAAAAAATTTTTGTTTATTAGACTTCACTTTCCTGTTATATTTACAGGTATTTATTTATTTTTAAGCAAACCTTGAACCAATTAACCGGATTATCATGCTATCTAATAATATAAAATTTTATAAATTAAAAGAAATCCTGTGTTTGTTAACTTCTAATTTATTAGCTACTCTAGTTAACTTGAGTTTATGAGACTGTGGCAAGTTGTAAGAGATTAAAATTTTGAATGTCTCCTGTCGGGGTTCTTAATGTTTTCCTACACGTTAGGCATTCAGTTCATATTGCGGGTCAACGCCTCTTGGAACCTGGGCTCACTTTATAGGTTTAGTATAAAGGAAGTTGTTTATTGCTATTCTAATGTCTTTATGATTTCAACTGGAAAATTTTGACTCCACCAAAAAAATAATTTTCATTCTCTTATGTGAACATTTAAAAGAATTTCATAAATTTTAATAAAAATATTTTCTAAAATATTAAAAAAAAAAATTTTTTAATTATAATTCATTTTGAAATGAGAGCATATGGCAATGCGCTCTTAATTACACTATGAAATTCTATTTTATTCTGAAATAATGAAGTCGAAGACACAAGAAAGGCGTCTGCTCTCGTTTAGACAAAGACTAATTTACCGACCTAAAATCCATGACCAATTTTGATATCTTTCATAATAAAACATTTAGTAGTGACGAAGGCTTTTATGTGAATGTAATTATATCTCAAACGGAAATTAGGCGTAGTATTTATTTACTAGTTGCTAGGACAATTTAAACAATATCCTATTTCCAAATCGTGAAGGCTAATTTTGGGCGGATTCGAAAATCATCAATGCGTTTAATTTCATTGGAACAAATCATTTTAATTTTTTTTAGATTACTTGAACACTATATTAAAATAGCAAGTCTTAAAGCATACCATCTGTCTAATAGAACTTGGACTAATTAAGTATAGAATAAGAAATCGAGAGTGTCTTTTACTTTCTCTTACCTATATATAGAGAGAAAGTATTACGATCATGTCAAAAATTCGATGACGAGATTTTGATGGGTATAAATGCTTTGAGGTCCTCTAAGTCCAAAAAAGGGGTCCGCAAATTGGTCTGTATGTCTGTGTGTGTGTCTGTGAGCACATTTTTAAGCATGAAGGAAATGAGCTACGAGGTTGAAATTTTATATTGAAGTTGGACACCCCCTTGATGCGTGAAAATAAGCTTTTGAACAAAATCGGCCAAAAAGTACTAGTATTTTACTAAAGTACTTTTTCAGTTTTTTTCGATTTTCTCTAAATTCACTCCAACGATTTTGAATAAAATTCAAAAATCAATTATTTTTTAGATGCTCTTTAAAATGTACCATATATTGCAATAGTATTGAGACTAAAGCCCGGTAGTTAGGCAGCCCGCTCACTAAACTGTTTTTTTCTGATTAAAACATTGAGATAATTTTTATTTCGATATATCTTGAAATTTATATTAAAAACATAAATTTTTATGGTTATTCTTTATTAAAAAGGGTCTTTCGGCCTATTGTCTGCTTTGAAAAAACTATTTCTCGTACAGACAAGCTGCCATTTGGGCTGCCTAACTACCGAGATTTAGTCTCAATACTATTGCAATAGATGGTATATTCTCACTTTGCCCTTGAAATCATATGAAGACAATTTTACTCTTGTACTTGATAGGAAAAAGATAATCTAAGAAATAATTATAATAATAATATATTTTATTTCTTTTTTTTTATAATACATTTTTTTGTACATTGGCAATGTATTTTTCCCCCTAACTCTTTCTGGCCCGATGAGTACAGAAAAAAGATAAGAGAAATGGTATCAAAATATGTTTTCCTATTTTGATCAAAATTCATAAATCAACTATTTTTTTTAGATGCTATTTAAAAAGTAAAATCTTTCGTGAAAATTGTTTGAAGTACACTAAGGGTAAATTCCTCTGGGGATTTGCATATAAATTTCGATTCAAAAGGGGGTCCCCCTTTGGAATTTTTTATACATTAAAAAAAAATTTTGTGCTATGCTTTAAGTCACACCAGACTTTTTTTCACTCGATTCAATTTATAGATTCGCTAGGTATAAATTATTTTTTATACAAAATAGTAAGCTTACTTAAGATTTATGACTTCTGGGGATCACAAGTCACTCACTCACTCTAACGTCTTTGCAAACATCCTCACCTCTAAAATGCATTATAATTAAAATATTTCCCAGGTCAAGATTTTTTCCTTACGAATCGAAATTAAAATTATTCACAGGAAGGAGTTCAAAATATGAATGAATAGAACTCTTCTTAATTTATTTCTTCTTTGACATTCTTACTAGAATATCTCCCTCTAATTGCCAGTTCTCTCTAGTTTCTTATTTAAGAAGCATTTGGTTCAATAAATCCTATTACTTCTTAATTTTTTATTTATAAAATATCCATAAATATTTAATATTTTAACAAATTTATTACTTTATTAGAGACTTTTGGACGTTCTAAAACGAGTTATAAATTAAAGTGAGTTCTTTATAAATTAAAAAAAAAATTAATATTAATTGGGAATATTTTTTATGAAATGTAAATGATTTGCAAAAATAGTTAGAATTTAAATGAGTTATAGGTTGAAAAATTATTTTATAAAAAATATTTTTCCCTTTAATTTTGGTGTTAATTAAAATAAACAATGTAATTAGCCATGGCTCAATTTGAATAAATCGGAATAGAAGAAAGTTTTTTGGAGTAATCAGAGATCAATGATTACTCTGGCCCGTTCATTTCGGAGGTTGTTGTGTGTATTAATGTCATACCAAGAATTAACAATGAAGGCAGTCCGATTTAGGCGGATTTAGGCAATGACAGACAGCAGCAACGAGTGAAGAAAAGGAAGTGAATCGAGAAATATTGCCTTAATGATAGGCAGCCACGCAAAACTAGACTTTTTTGTGTTTAAATTTTATTGAAAAAAATTGTTTAGTAGATTGAGCTAAAAATTTCCAAAAATTATAAATAATACTTTTAACAAGACATGTGAATGTTTTTTATTGATGAGGCCAAACATCCCATGGCCCCCGGGAATCGAACCCAGGATCTCCGCCTTTCCGGGGCATAGGCGTGCTCTCCATTGCATATAAATAATACGACTATTTTTCATTAAATACTTTTTTTACTTTCTTTTACCTCTATATATGTTAATATAGAAAGTATTGGATTCATGTCAAAAATTCGATGTCGAGATTTTGATGGATATACACGTTTTGAGGTCCCATAAATCCAAAAAATGGTTTTCGCGACATGGTCTGTCTGTGTGTCTGTGAAGAAAAATATCTCAAGAATGAAAAGAGCTATAAGGTTGAAATTTTATATTTAAGTTAGGCACCCCACTGGCATGTGACACGAAGCTTTTGAACAAAATCGGCTTAGAAGTAATAGTATTTTACTGAAGTACTTTTTCAGTTTTTTTCGATTTCCTTAAAAATTCCTCCAACAATTTTGATTGAAATTCAAAAATCAATTATTTTTTAGAGGCTCTTTAAAATTTATATTCTCATTTTGCCATTGAAATCTTATGAAGACCACTTTACTCTTGTACTTCATAGGAAAGATAGGAGAAATGGTTTCCATGATAAATTATTTCCCAAGTTTATAAATTTTATCTCTTAAAGTCTAAGGCTGAACATACACCAATAGAGCAAAACGTTTTGTCCAAGAGAAAAACGTTTTGCTCAATGCCACCAACGAACACCAATTAGGCAAAATGTTTTGTCCAATGCCAACGCACACCGATTAGGCCCAAACGCTCAATGGCAAAACATTTTGTTCAATGATGCTGAATCATGCTCAAATGTTACTAATACAAAAATATACTTATATCATTTTATTTTAGAGGGCGTGCCTTCTTTTTCTGGCAAAATCACAATATTTTTATTCGAATTAGTATTTTGGTCAGGTGGAAGTCTTCTTATACAAAGAGCCTAACCAAGGGATAAATTCTTTATAGAAAATTTTTTAAATGTAGTTTTTTTTTTTTAATTCAATAAATTACAATAAGAAAGAAATAAGTTTGTCGAAATGAGAGAAATCATTATTAATGAAAGAGAAAAAAAGTAACGACCATCGCGTGACTTTTTTCATACTTGCATTGCCAAATTTACATAAAATATATTCTTGGAAATATTTGAAGATGTCAATACTGTACGGTTAAAGAAAGATTTGTAAAATATGAATAAAATATTTTTCTTAATTAAATATATGAGGAGTTCAGAGCAAAAGTGAACCAAACCCACTTTTTAGTCTTTTGAGAAAAAAATGAATCAAAGTAAAAGCCATATATTTATAATAATTCCTCTTAAAAGTTACAACATATTTATAATTAAATATATTCTGAATTAATAGTTGTTTTACTTTTATTATTATTATTATTATCTCACAAATAAATCGCAATTTCTATTGTATTTTTATTGCCTTGGCATTGTATTTTTATTGTTTTGTTATTGAATTGCTACTGTATTTTTATTTTGTTATTGTATTCATATTGCTTTGGTTTTTGCCTTGTTTTTGTATCAATATTATTTTGATTTTTTGTTACTTTTGTATACATATTGTTTTGTGTAAGTTTTGTATAGTTAATGTATGATTTTAGCCAGATGGCCTACGGCTAAAGGGCAAATAAATGAAAAAAAAAAATCGCAATTTCATACTATGCTTAAAATATTAATACTAGTCATAAGTTACGTATTTATTAAAGCTTTTGTGTTTGTATTATTATTATTATGGAAGTTTTTAATTATAGACCACATTTGTTATTAATTATTTATACTGTACAACGTTTCGACTGCTTAACTAAGGGTTAGTTCACTCGAGTCGGAGCAAGTGTACAGTACTTGGAAGCGACTGTAGAACAAGCAGTCGAAACGTTGTACAGTATTTATATTTTTAATAAATAATTAATACAATTGTAGGTCTATAAAACTTCCATAATAATAAGTTACTTATTCAAGGAGTCGCCGGACTTAATTTTTTAGCACTGAATATTGTATTTATTGAAACCGAAGCGTTGGTTACAAATTTTGTATTTATAAAATCTCTTGTATTTCTATGTGTTGAAAATAATAATAATTTTTTTCCAACTATTTGTAGCGTTCATCTATTAGCAGTGGTTGTTTGTTATTTCTACAAAGCAGCGGCTTTCAGCATCACCGGCTGTTAATATGCCTTGATCATAAATCTCCCCAGAGAAAAAGAAGTCTGCAGAAGTCCATTGGCTGTCTGTCTGTCCGTCCGTACATCCATTCTTGAGATAACTGCTGAGAAATATCTGTCATCATAAGCGTGATTATCGTTCACTGGCCGCTCTCTCGTTCAAAAACTTCGTTTCATTGATGCGTTTTTATCCAACTAGGCTTCTTCATTCAACTTGCCAGATGATAATGATGATTCGCTCGCTTCTAGTGAGTACTATGTTTTTTTTAATGGTCTTTATAGTTTCCTACTATATACATACACATGTATGCATGCGCGGGTGTTATTTTTTAAACTGTCAAAAATCCAGGAAGTCAAATGAAATGTTTTTTTGTTATTATTATTTTAAGAAACACACAAGACAGAATAGAATTGTAAAAAAACAGAAGAGATCCTCTTCAGACAGAGGGGGGGGGGGAAACCGTTTAGATAATCAAGAAAAATGAATTAATTGTAGTGGAATAAGAAAAAAAAAATATAATAATAATAGCCATCTGTACTGATTTCTTTCTTTTCGGTATGGTCGACAAATGTCGAGAGAGCTCACGCCTGCTTCTATTCTCTGGCTAAATATTTACAGATTGTTTACACACGCACACAGGCACACGTACAAAATACACAATAGATTAACAAACACACGTCGAAATGTCAAATGACGCAATTGGTTTAAATACGTTCGCAAATTATTATCCCCGATTTAGTATAGATTTTATTAAATGTCATTAACAATTTATTTTCTTCATTCCATAAGTCCAGATTAATGAGATTAATAAAATAAATATATATGCCTGGGCCTATAC
>JAKCPI010005695.1:0-57284 GCA_023213315.1 Euborellia annulipes
TCAAAATACAGTAGAGTCAATTGTATATTTTCAATTGTATTTTCAATTGTAATACATACAGTAGAGTCTCGCTAATCCAGACTTCAATACTTCGACATACTTCTCTTACCCTCGGTAATTGAAAGTTTTGTACTGTGCTTGTCTCCCCAGATTTTTTGGTGTCGAGATATATATAGTTTCCAGGAGATATAAAATCCAAGATGTTGGATACCAAATGACTTAAATAAAAATACCTGGACCCCCAATTGATATATTAAACATACTGAGTATCGTTAAAAGTTTTAAATGGCCTCAGTTGCCGAAAAGACTGTGTGAATGTGAGTGTGAATAAGATATAAAAAGTGTGAATGTTTAAAAAAAAAAAAATCCAAGATGTAAAATTTATAAATATGGGAAATATATATTTATATTTTGTTACCATGGCAACCATTTCTCCTATCTTTCCTATGAAGTACAAGAGCAAAGTGTACTTCATACAATTTAATGAGCAAAATGAGAATATAAATTTTAAAGAGCATTTAAAAAATAATTGATTTTTGAATTTTAATCAAAATCGTTAGAGCGAATTTTGAGAAAATCAAAAAAGTGAAAAAGTACATCAGTAAAATACTTGGCCGATTTTATTTAAAATCTTATTTTCACGCTCCAGGGGGTGGCTAACTTAAATATCCTCATAGCTCATTTCTTCATGCTTAAAATCGAACACAAACAGACAGACCAAGTCGTGAAAAACCACTTTTTTGGATTCAGGGGACCTCAAAACGTGTATGTATATCCATCAAAATCTTGACATCGAATTTTTGATATGAATCCAATACTTTCTCTCTCTATATATTAACATATATAGAGGTAAGAGAAAGTAAAAACGGGATTTAAACGCATTTAAACACAATGAAGAACTATTTATTTATTATATTTAAGGTTACTAAATCGATTATTTTGTAATATTTACCCGATTCTCATCTCTAAAATTACCGAATAAACCTGTTTAGGAAATATTGAAGAATCGTATTCAATCGAAACCCAAAAAATTGATATTTTTAAATCCCGTGCCGATAATTCACTTCGCCGACCTTTTCACTTTTCGCATCACATATGCAATTTCTCTCATTGAACTTGATTGATTCAGTTCGAAATTTAGCGTCCTTGAAGTTTGTCTATCTTGTTCCCTCGCAATATCTCAAGTGGTTCTTTTCTCAAAGGCTACAATATGACTCTTCGTTTGCGCTTTTCCAGTTCGATCTTATCTCTCAATGGATGAATAACCCTCTCTCTTTCTTTCTCTCTTAAGAAATCGAACATCGACTTTTTAGATTATAAAAAAAACACTATTAAATTTTTTTAACATCATGTGGAATAAATTAGACATTTTTTTTCTTCTTCCTCTAGGCAGTAAATGGATTCCTTTTGTCGAGCTTTTTATTTATTTATTTATTTTTTAAACCTTCACCTTTCATTAAAAAAAAACAAACTAATAATTGCAAAGGTGTTGTTTATTTTATCATTCTAATCATTTTATTATATTCTGTTTAAAAGTAATTAATCAATATTATTTATTTTGAAAAAAAAAAAATTTTTTTCTTCAGCTCATCTAAAATTGTAATTATAATCATAAAACTAGAAATCAAATAAACATGAAGTGTTTTTTCCCTTTACTAAATATAAATAGGAAAGATGGATAGGTGTTTCAAGAGAGTAATTTAGGGAAAGAAGAGATAGTCACCAACACTTGTCAAAAATATTGAGAAATAAAAATAAAATTTGGGTAATACGCGATCTCTACTTGGAGTAGAAAGGGTAAAAAAAATATCAATATATCGAAATTCCATTATTTTTTCGTTAATATATCGATATCTATATCGATATATCGATGTCTTCTATCGATTTTTTTTTCAATTTATATGAATAAATCGATATATCTATATATTAAAAATAAATTGGAAAAAATGTATTTTTTAATATAAAAGTGTGTTTATTTGTAATTTACAATTTCCCAATTTTCAATTAATTACTCTGTACATCTGTACCACAACGTTCTAGGGGTTTGGGAGTTATAATGTTATTATTTTTAAATTTTTATCAAATTTTAATAATAATTAAACTCAAACATCTTCAATATGGCAACACAACAACAAAGTGTTCAATGGGGGCAGTTGGGACCGGCCTTCCTGCTTTCTGCACCGCCCTGCGGCCAGGCGAGGGCTTGGGAGTAGGAGAAAAACAAAAAGAGAAAAAATATGACAGGAACATTTTCACACCTCTTTAAAAGATCCTTTTATATTCCTTCCTCTTTTCATCCTTATCACATCTTCCCTTTACACTTTATCCTTAGCATATTAATCCTAACCATCCAAAATTGCACAAAAAAAGCAAAACCCCCAAAGGGCCAGAGCAGGCCCCGGGGAGTAAGGGCCCCGGGAGGGTAGGCTATATATTGGAATATCGAAAGTCTAAAAGCTTTTCATTTCATTTGCCTAATCACAACTTAAATATAGGCCTACTTGTTATTTTATCTTTCAAGTGTAGCCTAAGAAAAATGTATTCTCTTTGTCTATTGGAACTTATCTAGAATTCCGGTATTCGATATATCGATATCCGTATATCTTTTCTCGATTTATCGAATTACTAAAAGTATACTGTTAAAAATTATTGTTTCGACATATTTTTTAATCAGGCTCGGATTTGCAATTAGTGAGACTAGGGTGTAACATTTTTGTTTCTTGTTTACAAATAACAGCTGGCATACGTTTGTATCGATATGCCCAAATAATGAGTAACGTTGATTAGGATTAAGTTATTCACAAATTAAAGGTTTTTATTGAGGGGGTAAATGTCTCTAGATCAGTGATTCTTAACCGGTGTGCCCCGGCACCCAAGGGTGCCGCGTGATTGGCTAAGGGATGCCGCGAGATATTGAGATAAACCCAAAAAAATTACCCTAGAGACTTTAGTCAATTTAAAGACTCTTCCTGATTTTCTTAGATATCTCCACTGATCTCACAAAAATAAACTTTTTTTTTTAGATTTTCAAAAACGACATTTTCGAATTTTTTAGCGTTTTTTTGTGACCAGTCACACCAGATTTTTTAAAATTCAATTTCCAACAGCTAACTTAGCCTTAATTTTCAGAACTATTTTATACATATTTATTTTATAGATGTGTATAAATACAAGAACAGTTCTGAAGATTAATCTTTCCAAAGTATTAACTGGTGGAATTCGAAGGGAGAATTTTAACAAATTGCTAATTAAAATAGTGTAGAAAATTAAGTAAAATTCTTTTATTTCAAAATAAAATTATTCATTTTTAATATCATCAATATAAAGCGCTAGCCATTGACTTCCGTTATGTTCCTGTTTATCACCTCTCTCTTTCGCTGATTGGCCAGAGGCAGAGGAAGTTGAGTCAGTGAGGTAAATTTAAAACTTTAGGTCAGAGAGGCAATTGCAAAATTTCAAAACAGTGAGCAAGAATAAATTTGATGCATTTGCTCGCCGAAGACGAGGGGGTCCAAGAGGTGCCCCCTGACAAGCGGCAAAGCCCACCGAAGGCGGGTTTTCCCGCTTGAATGATATAATTGATATAAACGCTTGAATGACTGAGTTACTTAAAAGCTTTGATAATTAAATTATCGTGGAAAAAAAAATTGAGATAAGATTCTCTCTCAAAGAGGAATTTTTTTCTTTTATTTATTTGAATCTAATAATAAAATTGTTTATAAAATGTCTCTCAAATGGATTTTAAACGACGGGATGATAATTTTAAATGGCTAGTGTTGATAAACGCGAGAGGCAAAGTTGTTACATAGAGAGAGAGAGAGAGAGAGAGAGAGAGTTGCAAATCAAAAAGCAGTCTTGTCTTCTTTTCCAGTTAGTCAGATGAAAAGAAATGGGATTTTTTTGTAAAGTCTATGTTTGTGAAATGACCAGAGTCTAAAGTCCAATCAAAATTTCTAAGGCTTATTTTTAAAACGATTGGCTAATCATAGGCGCCGGAACAGAGAAGGGTGAAGCATATATTTTTAAACACTTTTTGAATTAAAATACCTTTTTACTGAATACGACTATAATGACGGAATTCATTAATATTTGTAAAAATTAATTATTTTGGGACATAAATTTGAAACCACTCCCATAATGAGTAATAAAAAATTATTTCATAATATTCATTTTCGGCTATGTTCCATTCCCTCTCAAATGTTTAATTATAATTATGTGTCATTTCATTAAAACGGTATATTAGATGTAAACAGAAAATATATTTTTTTTTAATAACTTCATGTATAAATAAATATAATATTGCATGTTAAGGAAATAAAGATTTAGTTCCGATAAAATTCCTACCAGGCACTTTCAATTAATTATAAATAATTTCCTTATGAGCATGATTACTTTTATTTTTTTTTTTTAACTCCTTGTCCTTGTACCACCCAAATAAAGTAATGTTTATTTCTTTTAAGTTGAATACTAGTTAATTAATAATTGCGAAAGATTTAATGCCTTTTAATTGTTTTATTAAATGATCAGCCTTGGGTTCTGCTCCATTTTTTTATTATTTTAAAGATCAGTGAATGATTATAACAACAGGAACACGATCGCCTTTTGATTAAAAAAAAAAACAAATTATAATATCGAAAACAATAATAAAAAAAATTTAAAATTGAATTGCTAATTATTAATTTTGCATTGAGCAGCAGAAGGCCTGCATAAGAGAATGGGTAAAAACAAATTTCCGAATTTTTTTTAACATAAGAATCAACAATGTTTTACTTAAAGCAGAATAAATTTATTAAACAAAAATAAATAAATATATTATTTTGGGATCAAAATGGGGGGTATATATTTTAAAAACATATTTGATCGCAATAATAGTATAAGTTTAATAGCTTAGTAGCATCACCAACTTTGACAAAAAAAAAATTAGTCCAATTGGTCTTTAAATTTTGTTTTTATTTTCCCATTTATTTTTGATTTTTATCAATTAAAAATCTTACAAATTTGTCTAATCTTTGCTCTGGCTATTGTGATATTTATTTTTTAAAGTGAAACTTTTATTTTATTCCCTCAAATTTTTTCGCTCTTCTATCAGCATGTAATGTTGTTGTGACTAAATAAATAAGATTTAAACTTTCGACCGTAGGTTCTCGTTGAAACATTTTGTAAATTAAAATTAAATATACAAATTAAACACTTGGTTATTTATTTTAAAGGCTTTATTAATTAAAAATTAACACTTTATACGTATTTCAACAATTCCTTGTCATCATCAGAAGTGATCTATTATTAGAATTAGAAACATTCCAATATTAGAATGTAATCACTTCTGATGATAACAAGTAATTGTCGAAATACGTAGCCTATTAAGTGTTAATTTTTAATTAATAAAATCTTTGAAACCTATTGTTTAATTTGTATATTAATAAACATATATTAATAAACACTAGGTTTTTTTTCAAAGGTTTTATTAATTATAAAATTAACACTTAATTCTTTGAAACAAATAAATTAGTGTTTAATTATATTTTACGAAATAAATAAATATCAATTAAAATAAACATCAGCATTATTACACATTGGTTTTTATCATCATTAATAATATATCTTGTCTTTCTTGTTCTCTAATTAAAATATTTTCAATTATATTCTAAAAAATATCATTGTTATATGAACTTGCCGCTTGCATCATAGATTTAAGTTTAATTAGTATTTATTAAAAAAAAAAAATATCTTTTATTTGCTTGTTAATTTATTTATTTTTGATAAAATTAGAGAGGAGTGGTTCACATGGTAGACATGGCGGCGTTGTATAAAAGAATGGAGGGGAGGGCGCGCGCCGCGCTGTCTGGCGGTGGCGTGGGGGGAATCAGCACCTGGCACCTGCGACGTCAGCGATCTCTGTCGGACATTCTGCCTAACACACACATATTTATAATTATCATTTTCTTTCTCTCTTTTCTTTAATTTGTCAGAAATTAATTACTTTTTGAGTCTTTGACGTAACTTAATGATCATTATTATTAAATTTCCAAACTCACACCTTAAAATTATATTAACCATAGAGTTTTTATATAGCTACGTAATAACAAAAAAAAAAAAAAAAAAACGAATGAAGCAATAATTAAAAAAAAAAAAATGATTAATATATTTTTAAAAGCCACTAAATTACCTTTTTGAAATTTGACACTGACAAAATTCTTTTTAATTTATCAGCTAGAAATTATTCATTTTTTTTGGATAGCCCATTTGTCCAAATCCGGAATTGAAACCAAGTAGTAAATTCTTTGATAAGCAAATGGACACAGACAGAGGTAGAGAGAGAGGTGCCTCGTTTTCTTAATAGCCAAAAGGAATTCCCTCTGAGAGACAATCAGCCGATGACTCTTCCCCTTTTATCTGGTATTTTTATTGACGGTGTAAATAAAATTTAGAATTTATATTACCTCCACCATCCCTCCTCTCACACTCGTTAATCCAATCAAGTTTAAAAAAAAAAGAAGCCGTGAAAGTTGATAAGTAAAAATTATGACACCGATAAGAATTAACGACGTCTAGATCATGATAATAATAATGAACTTGAATTATTACTAATTTGAATTTTACTTTTCATGAGAAAGTATTAACAAATTTTTTTTTTTAATTTTAAATATTCAAATGAGGAGATTATTAAATGAAGATTATAGATTTAAATTTTAATTTGAAACGGAAAATTGTATATATTTAGTTTGTGTAGTTTATTTAATATAACTTTAGTACTGAGTTTCTGGCGAAGGGGAAAGAGGTGTCTCCTCATTAATCCACGCTTAACTTCAATTAATTATAAGACCGAAAAATTACTTTATATATTCGTACTAGGCTATATATATATTGAATAAAAATCTGGTGTGACTAGTCCCACAACACAACTTGCTCTTTGGTAATAGAAAGTTGTGTTCTGTGGTTGTCACACCAAATTTTCATTTGATTGGTAGCCAATTAAAAAAAAAAAGACGCATGAGACGGGATGAGAACCTCTATCACAAGAGGCAGAAACTCTACCAATAAGCCATGCCGCCATGACATTCCTATATTAGATTAAATTCAAGATGTAAAATTTAAAAGGAAAATATATTTTGTTACCATGGCAACCACTTACTTCTCTTATCTTTCCTATGAAGTACAAGAATGCCCTCGGGGCTTGGTGTAGAGGTTAGCGTGCTAACGTCGTATACCAAACCCCCCGGCATGATTTTATTTAAGCCATTTGGATACCAGATGGCAAGATACAAGAATAAAGTGTGCTTCAAAAGATTTCATTTGCAAAATGAGAATACGTATTTTAAAGAATCTAAAAAATAATTGATTTATGAATGAATATTAATCAAAATCGAAAGAACAAATTTTGAAAATTAAAAAGTACATCAAGTAAAGTACTAGTACTTTTTGATCGATTTTGTTCAAAAGCTTCGTCTTACGTCCCATGGAGGTACGTACCAAACTTGAATATGATATTTAAACCATGTAATTATTTTCGTTCTTGAGATATTTTGTTCGCAGACAGACAGACCGATGATTTTGCGGGATCCTCTTTTTTGGACTCAGGGAACCTCAAAACATGTATATCCATCAAAATCTCGATATCGAATTTTTGACATGAAACCAATACTTTCTATATATACTTGAGATAAAAAAATGTAAAATAATAACAACGTTGTCAATCAATAAAATTGAATTTGACGATAAAAAAAAAACTGTTGTAGTGCACACCAGTGGCGTAACTTACGCCCCCGCAGCCCCCGCGATGCGGGGGGGCCCCGGACCTTAAGGGGCCCACGGGCCGGGTCGTGCTAAAAATCTGTATCTCCGATAAAAACGGAAAAATTTAGATATTTAATCAAAATTTCTCTTTGAGAGGGCCCGGCCCCTCAGGGTTCAGGGATATACGGTATTTTAAAAAATTTTTTTGTATGGTCTAATAATGGGGCCCGAAATAAAAGTTTGCGGGGGGCCCAGCTAAAAAACGTTACGCTACTGGTGCACACAATAAAAAATTTTCATTAAGTTTCATTAAATAGAGCATAATTAGCCAGGTATTACAAAATTCCCCAAAATTACTTATTTATTTGAAGAATGACGAATACCTACCTATTAACTTATTTGTTTTAATAAAAAACACATATATTACCAATCTTAGCGTATAGTATGTCATTAAATGAAACAAATATTTGCCTGAAAATTGTAAATTATAGGTAGAGATGAGTTGTTAATCATGCGTGATGTTATCCAACACCTTCAAGGATAGCTTTGTTAAGTTCTTTGAAATACAAATCAGATAATTGTAGTATTTAATTATTAATAAAAGAATGAATAATTCGGGAATTGAATTACAAAAAAGATCAAATCAAATGCTCATTTTTAAGAAGAGAAGAAGAATTATGGGGTATAGGACAAGAGGTTGGTTTGTTCTTTGTCTGCCCAGGGTCACTGGGCCTGCCCTTATAATTTTTTTTTTTTATTTGATGATATCGCACCTCATGAACGTGAGGTGAGCCATGCAAGGTGATCGTGATGAGAGGTTTAGGAGAGAGCCCAGAGGCGTTCCTCGGAGGCTGCATCTCCTCAGTACCTCCTCATCTGATTATGTTTATCCGTAAGCAAACATTTACACCTGCCGGCCTTCCTTGTTGATCTGTCCGTCTGTCCGTCACGGCATGCAACAAAATGAGGCTAATGAAGATGCACACCTGAGATAATTTCTCATATTAGGATACTATATAGGAGAGTGTTATTTAACACGCCGACAGAGATCAATAGGGTTCATTCACAAACAAGGTCCTTATTATAGTGAAGATCTTCTTTTATGATGGTTTCGTTTCATCAAAAAATAATTAGTATAATTTCAATATTTTATTGTTAAATTTCTTAGTAATATTTATGTATTATCTGTCTCAAAAGTAAATGAATAAACATTATTTATTTCATCTTAATGAATAAATAAGAGAAAAATAGTAAATTTCATAATTGAAAAATTTGATAATTTTCTCTTTTAACAAAATGTAAGAAGATAAGGAGTGAATAATTGGACAAATATTCTTCTTCTTTCCTAGTCTGACGCCTGTTGAAAATATAGAAGGAAGAGACAAACATATAAAGAATAGGACTGACAGTCCCAGCTCGGGTAGCTCGTGGTCGCCATCCACGTACCCCCAAGATATGGGCCCCTGAGCATAAATAAAATAGTTTATTATTTTTTTTATTTTCTCTTACCTCTATATATGTTAATATATACTGTATAGAGAGAAAGTGTTGGATTCATGTCAAAAATTCGATGTCGAGATTTTGATGGATATACCGGTACACGTTTAGAGGTCCCCCAAAAAAGTGGTTTGAACAAAATCGACCAAAAAGTACTAGTACTAGAAATGCCTGAACCCCCAATATATATATTAATTACAACGGTTATCGTCTAAAGTCTTAAATGGCCTAAGTTGCCGAAAAGACTGTGTGAATGTGATGTGAGCGTGAGAGTGAATGAGAAAAAAGTGTGAATGTTAAAAAAAAAGTACTAGTACTTTACTGATGCTCTTTTTCAGTTTTTTTTTTTTGTTTTTTCTCAAAGTTTGCTCCAACAATTTTGATTAAAATTCAAAAATCAATTATTTTTTAGATGCTCTTTAAAATATATATTTTCATTTTGCCATTTAAATTTTCTGAAGATCACTTTACTCTTGTACTTCATAGGAAAGATAGGAGAGCCAAGCACACGGGTAATTAAATTTTTTGCTTTCTCTTACCTATGTATATATGTAATATATATATATATATATAGAGATGAAAGTATTGGGATTCATGTCAAAAATTCGATGTCGAGATTTTGATAGGATCTTCACGTTTTGAGGTCCCCTGAATCCAAAAAAGTGGTTTTCGCGACATGGTCTGTCTGGGTGTGGGTGGGTGGGTGTGTCTGTGTTCAATTTTAAGCATGAAGGAATTGAGCTATGAGGCTGAAATTTTATATTTAAGTTAAACACCCTCCTGGACCGGAAAAATAAGCTTTTAATCAAAATCGGCCAAAGAGTACTAGTACTTTACTGATGTACTTTTTCAGTTTTTTTCGATTTTCTCAAAATTTGCTCCAACGATTTTTTTTAAATTCAAAAATCAATTATTTTTTACGATTCTCATCTGAAAATGTATATTCTCTTTGCAATTAAATTCTTCTGGGCAAGCCAAAATGTACGATCTTGTATTTCATAGGGCAGATAATAAAAATGGTGCCAAGGGAACCCCGCGGATTTTTAAAGCGTGAAGCTCAATCCGAAGGTGGTCAGCGTAAATAACAAATAAATTTCATTTGAAAGCTATTGTCAATGTATGATAAAATCTTGCGTAGTCTATACCAAATTATAAAATTGGAATTTACTTAATTAATATTCGAATTAACTGATGTATGTCAGAGTCTCACTGCCACTATTATCTGCTTGAATTTTTAAACTGGTCACAGAGCCCGCCAAACGCGTGCTTCGCCACTCCTGGATCTCTATTTCTTTCCCATGGGGCCTCCTGCAGCGGATCCTCTACTTTACTTCCCGATCCTCTTTGAATGTGATTCCCGGCTGGCTGACGCATGTGTATTGGCTATTTTTAAGAAGATTAGCTAAATATAGCCATATTTAAACATACAAATATATATGGGACTATATTATTGATTGATAATAAATATTTTATTTTAAAATTATCTTCAAATTCAAATTATTTCACTGTTTGACAATTACGTTTCTATATTTATTTGTCTATCATTTCGACTATATAAAAAAAAAGTAATTTCTCACTTTATAAATAATATGAAAATCAATTGACAAGACAAAAGAGAGTAAAGTTGCCAAAGAAAAGTTTATATGTTAAATTAGCCAATTGTTTTTCTTTTCATGTCAGAGAGTCTGAATTTCTTTTTCTTTTTAAACAAATATAAATATTGAGGGGAGGGAGGGAATAAATCACTGCTGCTTTAAAAGCACAAGAGGGGGAGTAAGTGTCAGTGGCCAAAGGGGGGATCAAAGGGGATTTGAACAGATGGGGGATTCACATTCACATTTGGATACAGAGAGAGGAAATTCAACAGATTCAAGAGGGAGAAGGAGAGAGAAAGATGGATTGCTGCTTGGTCCTTGGATGTTGCTGTTGCTGCTTTTATTGCTTTTGGCACATACATACATCCATTTGCTAAAATTATAATATTCTATTCGCGAGTTCGTGAGGATTATTCTTTTCCCATTATTAAAGTTAGTTTTTGAATAAATAAATATCCTCAAGGGTATATTTTTCTTAAAAAAAAAAAAAAATTAAATTATTATCATTTAAAACGTTCAAAGAAAAAAGTTTTTTTTTTCTTTGATCTTCTTGTTAATTTGTTTTTCTCACTATTAATGAGATTGACATGATCTTCACTTATATGTATGTGCCTGAGACGTTGCAACTTCTTGGAATGGTACTGAACAAGAGAGATGGTTGAGGTTCCCGCCCTCTTAAATATAAGGAAGGGTAATAATCTCTATCAAATTAAAAAACTCCCCTTTCGAATTTAATTAAATAATATCATCATCAGTCACTCTGAGCTGAAATGAGCATAAAAAATATAACAACTTTACAAATTATGGACTATATAAAAAATTGATGAGTTGTTTAGATTTTTTTTTATGCTCATTTCAGCTCAGAGTGACTGATGATGATATTATTTAATTAAATCTTTTTCCTGATAGCATAAACAAATTTCCCTATTAAACTTCGTTTAGTTTTATCTTATACAACCCATGATAAAATCATCACTAAACTAAGTTTAACTATAAACTTTGTTTATACTAATGGGCTTTAGAGAACGAAGTTGCTTTAAAATGATTTATTCATTAAAGTGTGTGTGCCGGTTTTCTCGCTGATTGGCTAGAGTTACAGGGAGTGAAGCGGGAGAGGGAAATTTAAAAATTGAAAACTAAACAGTAGATTTATTTTGGACAGTAGAAGGTGTTGATTAAATGAAGACAAAACAATTTTCAAAAATTATCTTGATTTATTTTCAGAGTATTATGGTTGGCTGACAAGCATGGAATTAGACTTGTTTCGGCAACACTGCATCTTCAGAGCCATGAACTGCAACAAGAATACAGTTATAACAATTATTTTTCTATTACAATAAATCAACATGTTAAGATTTTTCTTTTTCCCGGTCTTATACATACTTATTTTATAAATCTTAAACAACATTCTTAAATATATATATAAATATAATATTTTTTGTTAATTTTAGTTTACCTCTTGACTAAAATGTAGAACACGTACATAATGAATCGCCAAATCATACGGAATTCGTTTTAAATTATAAAAAATATCTTCATAAATCTGTAAGATTATCGTCAATTTTTAAAAATTATTATAAAACATATAAACATTTCAGTTCCAATTTTACTGTTACTTTTTAATAATTATCAGATTGAAAATTACAAATCTAAATTATTTTCACTATTCTAAGTCGTTACTTATTATTAATACAAATTTCTCTTGTTTTTATTAGAACTGTCAAATAAATCAAGATAATTTTGAAAAATTGTTTTGTCTTCATTTAATCAACACCTTCTACTGTCCAAGAATAAATCTACTGTTTGAGTTTTCAATTGTTAATTTACTGGACTAACTAAAAGTTTCGTTTAAAATTGGAAATTTAAAATTTAGAGAGGGAAATTTGAAAATTTCTAAACAGAGGGCAAGAATAAATTTGATGCATTTGCTCACCGAAGGAGAGTAAGGGGGTCCAGGGGCCGAAGGCTGGCTTTACCACTTGTATAATTATAATGGGTTTAGCTTTGGGCTCCATATTTTATGTATAAAGGACGACCAGGAGCTACCCAAATCGGGATTGGCATTTCTTCCATTCTTCTTATAGGCTATCCATCTTTAGGATTTTGATAAAATATTTTTTTTCTATCCATCATCAGGATCCTGGAAGATCTTTATCTCGGTTATATCTTGCAGTGAAGCATACGTAATTAGGAATACAAGAGATTAGGTTAATATTTCCTTTTTTGTGCCGACCTCGCATCCTTTTAAGAACGACCAGGAGCTACTCGAACTGGGACTGTTTTTTTTTTTTTTTCATTCTTCATAAGTTTTGGTCATCCATCATTTTCTCGATCATATCTTGTACAGTATTAGAACACACATAATTAGGAATATGACTACTTTTTTGTGTCAATCTCATGTTTAAAAACGACAAAAAATAGATCTTCTTCTCCTAATGAAGATGATTGAAACGTCGTTAAATAAAAGAACGAGATAGAAAAGTTTTTATTCATTAATTATAGCTACGATTTTTACTTTCATATATTTTTTTATAAGAAAATATATTAATTATAGGTTTAAAAGAATTTTTCTTCCCTTCCTTTATAATAAGTTTTTATGTTCACATATTTGTTTTTGTTTCTATTTCCGGAACAAGATGATTATAATATTTAATATCTAAATCATTTTGAAGAGGCGTGGCTCGGTGGTCCCAACAAATTTGCATACAATATTAGCTCTCTCAGAGCCCAGAGGAGATATAAATTAACTTAAAATAATATGGAATATGCAATAGAAGAAAAATAAATAAAAAACTGCATGCAAGTTGATTTTGTGCCAAAATGAAAGCATATATATTTCATTTATTCAGAAAAACTTTTTTTTAACAACAACGTGGGTTGGATAGATTAATAGTCACATTGTGCCAAATTTTGTTTTTTTTCTTAATGACAGTTTGATCTTGTTTTTTGAAAAATACAAATTAGTAAACGAGTCAAAATTTCTTTCTTTCTCCTATATTATGAAAGTTTAACTTAATTACAGGTTGTAGGACTTTTTTTTCTTAAGAAGCGTCAAAGAAAAAAAAATCCAATTTATTAAATGGGATTTAACTTGTACTCAAAGAAAAAAAAAAACTTGTACTTGTTCTATAATTAAAGGTTTCATTCAAAAATTTTTAGAGATATTTAAAAACAATAAGTCCGCTAGCGAGAGAGTGTGGGACCGAAAAGGCGGGGAAGGGAGGAGGAGACGATTAGTGGGCCACAAGGGTTTTTAAGACATACCACATATTTTCTTCATTTTAGATAATTATTAATTATTTATTCTGTTTTGATTTTTACTTTCTCTTACCTATATAGATAGAGAAAAGGTTTAAAAAATTATCATGTTGAGATTTTGATGAAAATACACGTTTTGAAATCCGGCAAAATGGTCTGTGCGTGTATTCAAAATAAAGTATGAAGGAAATGAACTACGAGTTTGAAATTTTATATTTAAGTTTGCAACCCTCATGAGATGCGAAAATAAGCTTTTAAATAAAATCGACTAAGAGTTCTAGTACTTTACTGATGTACTTTTCAGTTTTTTCGATTTTCTCAAAATCCGCTCTAACAAATTTGATTAATTTCATAAATCAATTATTTTTTAGAGGCTCTTTAAAATATATATTCTCATTTTTGTCTAATAGTTGGCATGGTAACAAAATTTAAATATTTGCCCATTGGGATTAAAATTCATAAATTAACTATTTTTTTCGATGCTCATTAAATAGTAAATCAGTAAAATGGTTCGTGAAAATTGTTTACACTTTATTGATATAATTTTTTAGTAATTCTCGATTTTCTCAAAAATGGCTCTAACGATTTTGATTAAAATTCATAAATAGATGTTCTTTTTTTTATTCACATTTTGTTCTCAAAATTGTTTGAAGCACACTTTGTACTTTGACTTTTTTTCTCTCATTCACACTCACATTCACACAGTCTTTTCGGCAACTTAGGCCATATAAGACTTGACAATAACCGTTATTTCATGAAAATATCTTTTGGGGATCCAGGCATTTCTATTTAAGCCATTTGGTATCCAAATGGCTTAAATAAAACCATCGGACTGCTTGGGGTCCGAACCCGCGACGTTTGGTCTACGAGGTTAGCACGCTAACCTCTACACCAAGCCCCGAGGGCGTAGGGCTACTTGGACTTCAGAGTAAAGATAGAAAAAATGGTTTCCATAGTAACACAAAATATAAATGTTTTTCTATGTTCTTAAATTGAAATATAACGGCTGAAACTAAATATATCTCGACACAAAAAATCTGGTGAGACAAGCACAAAACACAACTTTCAATTATCAAAGCTAAGAGATATTTGTGTGTAGTACGACCACACGCACTAGTTTTTTCTATTTATGATAAAAATTTCATATATAATAATTAGCCTCAATTGTGTCATTTCTTAACATAGAATAGAGTGTTTTTTCGTTAATTTATTGATGATGTCTTATTAAAATAGCCGACAAAAGAATTAGACAATCAAATTAGCCTTCCAATTTCCAATAAATTTAGGGTCCGCCACCCTTAAGTGAGATAATGAAGGGCTGGTCGGTCGGTCAACTTCACAACTGATAGGTCTTAATTCCCGAAGATGGATCACTTAGAATAGCTCTAAAAAATTATACCTTCGGGGCCTTAAAGTGATTCATTAGCGAGAGGTAATGTCAGGATTATCCCTAGCACAGGTACGGACGTACAACAACAAAACGAAGAGAAAATTCATTTTATTTTAAAAGGGAAATTTATTCAGAGTTAACTGCTCGTTAAAAATCATTCAAAAACAATTCAATGGAAATCAGCTCATTTTGAAAAAGTTAAATTATTATCTAATTATTTTAGTTTTATTTTTGTTTCTGCTCGTTACATGACAATAAATTCTTACTTAGTTTGGAATTACAACAGAACCGCAACTCTATAATTAGAAAGAATTTCTATGCCATATCGTCCTCTAATAAGGGAAATTTTTTCGTTGTTCTCCAAACGAGTTGTTTGAAAGGTCGTTTAAAGCAATGTCCTGTTTGAAAATATCTTTGTGTATTGCCCAAATAAAAAAACGAACGTTTACCTTAATCAGGGGGAGGGCTACCCCTTTAAAGCCTTTACAAAAACAAAATTTGATCATTTTTACTTTCTCTTACCTCTATATATGTTAATATATAGAGAATATATATCTCTATATATGTTAATATAGAGAGAAAGTATTGGATTCATGTCAAAAATTCGATGTCAAGATTTTGATGGATATACACGTTTTAAGGTCCCCTGAATCGAAAAAAGTGGTTTTCGCGACATGGTCTGTCTGTGTGTGTGTTCAATTTTAAGCATGAAGGAATTGAGGTAGGAAGTTGAAATTTTAGGCCTATATTTTAGTTAGGCACCCCCCTGAGGGGAGAAAATAAGCTTTTAATCAAAATTGGCGGCCAAAAAGTACTAGTAGTTTACTGATGTACTTTTTCAGTTTTTTTAGATTTTCTCAAAATTGGCTCCAACGATTTTGATTAAAATTCAAAAATCAATTATTTTTTAGATGCTCTTTAAAATGTATATTCTCATTTTGCAATTACTTTACTCATGTACTTTATAGAAAAGATAGGAGAAATGGTTGCCATGATAACAAAATATAAATATTTTCTCATACTTAAAAATTTTACATCTTGAAATTCGAATGTACCGTACTGTCGGAAACTAAACATATGTCGACACAAAAAATCTGGTGTGACAAGCACAGAACACAACTTTCTCTTGCCGAAGGGTAATAGAAAGTTGTGTGCTGTGCTCCAGTCACACCAGACTTTTTTAATTTATTATTTTATTTTATAATTGATATTTTGCCTTTTAGTAGTTAGTGTTTTTTTTTTTTGGGGGGGGGGGGAGGATATATTAATTAATTATTGAATTAAAAAAATTCCTTAACTACTAAAAAATTATTGAAAATTATACTTATACATTGAAATTTTTTAAATTTGAAAATTTAGCATAGAAACAGAGCAAAATCAAAACAAATAATCAAACGCGTTGCATTATTTCTTTGAATATTGGGTGAGTGTGAATGAGAAAAAAGTGTGAGTGTTAAAAAAAAAGTGCGCTCGGTTTAGTCAGACCCTTTATTTTTACGATTATAATAATTTTCCCCTGTTATTATACTGTAGTATATAGAGGCGGGGCCCCCGGGGGGGGGGGGCCCCCCAAGGGGGGGGGGGGGGGGGGGGGGGAGAGTGCGTGAAAGTAAAAAAAAAAAACTGAAGTCGTGTCATGTTAATTAGTCTCTTAAATATAATAGGTCCAGATGCTCATTTGCATACATCTGATGAATGATCATAAACTCTTTTTTTGTTGCTAACTTAGATTTATTTTTTATAAAGTGTTTTCTAGCCTGTGTATTTATATAATTCTCATAACAATTATACTCTACTTTTTTCTTGTTTCATTCATTATAGTCTCTCATTTTTGAATTCATCATGAATTTATTTTTTCTAATTAGGTCCCATCGGATTTCTTTTTACTGCGAATTGGGTTTCTGGTCAATTAACAAACAACTTTTTTTCTTTCTTTTTCCTTCTGGGCCCTTTGATTTATTCGTGGTTATTTGACCCGAGGCCTTGGATGGAGCCCATCTTGTGCAAGACACGTTTCAATTAAGGTCCTCCCTGCGTAGCATCCGAATTCGATGCTATTGCATGGCATTCCTGCTCCATCAGCGGGGATTTATCAACCGGCAAGCTCCGTTTCTTTTTTTTTTTTATTGTAAATATATTCACAAATTCTTTTCAAAGGAGGCAAAATAAATATGTTTCTTTTTCTTTCTTTTGCATTAATAAATAATTAAAAGTTTTAAAAAAATCATATAGGCCTTTTAAAATTTATATAAGAAAATATTGATTGCAGTTCACTTCCCATGTGTTATTGCCCCGGTAAAGGTTTTCTGTTGGACATAGCCAGAGCCGCAGTCAGAGGGGGGGGGGGCAGGGGGGTCTATATCCCCGGGGTCCGAGCTCTTTTCGCTCCAATCTTAAAATTTTAATAAAAAAATAATTTTCATAGTTGAAAAAAAATTCAATTAAAAAAATAATTTTCATGAAATTTTTTCCTGGAGGGGCCTGGGCCCTTTAAGCTCAAATCTTAAAATTATAATTAAAAACATAATTTTTCTTGATCTACTTACTGTTTGTCAGAACACTTTTAGGGAATTTCAACAAATTTTTAAATAACTTTTTTTATTTAAATAACTTAACTATGTCAATTACCCATGTCAAAAATTGTGGACATGAAGGTTTTTTGCATTATAAAAAAACTTATGAGGGGGGGGGAAGGGCCGTATTAATATGTAACTCGTAAAGTCTGTCTGCGGCCATGGACAGCTTGAATTTTAATCAAAATTGTTAAAGCCAATTTGGAGAAAATCGAAAAAGTAGGGTACTAATAGTTTTTGGACGGTTTTATTTAAACGCTTATTCACATTTCACACCTCAGGAGAGTACCTAGCTTAAATATAAAATTTCAGTTCATTTGCATCGGAGCAAGTGCACAGTACTTGAAAACGACTGCAGTCGAAATGTTGAACACTATTTATATTTTTAATAATTAATTATTTATTAAAAATATAAATACCTTGTATTAATTATATAAAAACCATAAAATAAAATTCCAACCTCGTAACTCATTTCCTTCTTACTTTATTTTGAATCCACACAAAAACAGACAGATGTACAGACAGACTATTTTGCGGGACCCACTTTTTTGAACTCAGGAGGCCTCAAAACGTGTATTTCCATCATTTTTACAAAATAAAAACCGTCACAAAAGAAAGCTTTATCTTATTCTTATTTTATTTAAATTTTTTGACATTGAAAAATTTATAGCGTTGCTAGAAATTTTTTTTTTTTTTTTAATCTAATCAATATTTTCTCCTAATATTCTTTATCGGTACTAAAATTAAAAATAAAAATTTATTTAATAGCTAAGCCATCTATATTTATTTTTTCTATTTGAAATTTTATTATTCCCTTAACATCAACACAAAACTTGACAGAAGAGAGCTTGAGAGAGAGAGAGAGAGAGGAAAGAGAGAATTCCATGAATAGAGAGAGAGAACGTGTGATTGTTACGAAATTCTGAAAGAGACCTTTACACTCTATCGTATTATTATTTTTTATTTTAATATCTTCTCAACAATAAAATATTGCATCTCCACTATAAATTCCATGTCTTGTCATAATATCGCTTGTTGTGTAAATTTATTCGGAAAATTTCTCGCCTGCCTATCAGTACAGGATCCGATTAGCGCTAGCGAAGGGCCCCAAGAAAGATTTCCTTCTCATTTGCATTTTTAAGAAAAAAAAAATGCAATGTTTGAATAGAAATGTTCATAAAACAAAAGACGTTGGTCGTTTTTCTTTTTTTTTTAATGACTAAGAATAAATCGTATTTAAAGATTATTTAATATATAGATACACGTGTAGTCAGCACGTGTGCGTGGTGTAGATAATAAAAATAAATGAAAGTCTATTTAGAGATCTATAAATTAAGCATCTAAATATTCTAAAAAGATTTACTTATGTTGAACACAAAAAGAAGAAAGTCTGGAACAAATTGATTGATTACATACTTGAACCCTATTCAAAAATCCCTTGTTCTGACCTTTGAATATAAAATTTGTGAATAAATTCAAAGAAGACTCTCTTGAGTAAAGAAGAACTCTTTTGAGTAAAGAAGATTCATAATAAACGAAATGAATGAATCGGTTAATTGAAAGCGAAAACGAATTGCTAGTCTTGCCTGGCAGTTAGGCAACCAAAGAGTTTTATTATTTGATCATCATTTCTGAAATATACACAAATCTTTTAGACTCTATGAAGAAAGAGAGGGGATTAATTTGACTACAAATTTCTTGGGCTATTGATTTCCAACATCATAAGTTTGTGAGAAAAATTTAAGTATATCATCATTAACATAAGTTTATTTTGTTATTATCGACCTAATAAACAAACGATTAAACAGAATTTATCTCTATATATATCTCACTAATATAGCATAGAAGAGGTTGGATAAAAATGAGCCGGGTGGAACCATTATGTAACTTCACAGGGTGCCGGTAGATGACTACGACCAGAGGCCGGTTGGGTTTGAGGTGTGTGTCTTCGTGCACGAAAGCACCTCGGGCAAATAAACGGGGATCCCGATAGGAATTTCAAATAATAATAATTTATTTTATATATTCAACATCACATTTATTGTTCAGTCAAATTTATATTGAAAATTTTAACTATTATTTAAAATTTATATTAAGATTCATGAACATTACTGTGAAAATATTTTTGATGGATCGAGTGATCATATGATAGTAGAACGTCGAGATGCAATACTTAGATTCCCGAGAGCTCTATGGACACTCAATCCACCAGCAAAAAATATACTATCAGTAAATATAATTTTTTGAATTTTGGAAGTCAGAAAAATTTAAAAGATTTGAGACAAGATTTTGTTATATAATCGAGTAGCTAGAGGTTGCTTGTCGTATATTTAGCTGTTGGAGGGGCCAGAGGTAAATTATTGGCCTACCGAATTGTAGAATTATATGGCTTCGGTTTCCAACAAAATTTATTATTTGAAATAAATTACCTCTGGCCCCTCCAACAGCCAAATATACGACAAATAACTTCTAGCTGCTCCATTATAGAAAATATTAAGCCTTATTGATATCTATTAATACATAATTCAAATGAATAAATTTTGAAAAGTATTTACGTAGATTAAATCACGTGAGACAATTAATAAAGGTCTCAATGTCAGGTTTGGCTTTAGCACTAATTAAACATCTCGCTATTTCGTAGAATACACATCTTCAAACTCAAATGAAATATATGAAACTGTTGAGAGTAAGGGCGGAGGCAGCTAAAAAGAAAATGCCCGGAATGCTTACAATTTCCAGAAGACGTTTAGGTGCATTTATTTTTGCTCCATATTCTGTCCTTTCTATAAATGCACCGAAAAATCTCCGAGAAATTAGTTAAATGAAATTGAAATATACCGTCCGTGAATTGAACCGACATCTTTTATTTGCTGTTTAAATTTTTCTCATTGACTCCATTATTTCAAACCCATCCATCCATTTTCAAACAATTGTTTGGTTCTTTGAGAAAATAAATAAATAAATCATGTTTTATTTGATTCATTGAGAAGCTAATTAGCTTAAAATAATTATATTTACACCAAAATTTATAAATGTCATTATTAATATGGAACAAAGAGAGTATAACTTATAATTCATATGAGTAAATAAATCAAACGCGTTCTTTTGATCTTGCTTTTTTATTTCCTTCAAACAAAAAAAATTAAAAATTCATTCATCAATTATTTCATGAAAAAAAAATCTTTGATTGTTGAAAAGGGAATTATTATCTCATTCATTATTTATTAGCTTTTGACACACGCTAGTTGCTATATAAGAATATAGAATAAGTGAACCCGGAAGACTGTAAAGTAAATAAAATAGAATAAACAGTAGTTATTGTCATTTCGAAAAGAAAGCCTGAGTGACTGACGACTCACTGCCTGGAAACCCAATTAGAATTGAAAGAAAAAAAAAAAAAAATGTCTATTGAAATCATCGAAACTGGCTATAAATATTAGCCTATCGAATGCTAATCACTCTAATGTCATTTCATGTTGCTATCTTATATGTCTTGTTTCTTTTTCTAAGTAGATACGGTAATTTGTTTTCCAAGTTGCTATACGAGCTTTTAGTCCAGTTGTATAAAAAGCCTCGCCAAGATTTCTCTTTGCAACTCACACACACAAGAGATGCCTGTCATTTGGAATTCAATAATTATTAAAAGCCTGGAAATCTCTCTATTAAGAAAATTCCTCTTTAGTCGATTCCAAAACTGAATTATTTTTATATAAGCTTATACTCAGGTCAATTCTCTAAAAACAGACGTTAAAATTTAACATCATAAATTGGGTGTTAAAACATAGGCGTTAATTCGCCAAACCAAGTTTTAACAGGACGTTAATATTTTACTTTTTAGCACAGGTGTTAACGATCCATATGATGCGCATGCGCATTACTAACTTGATTTGTTATTAGGCCTATCTGACACACCAGCGTTAAAAAATGCTATTCTCTAAGCCAAGTTTTAACAGCGAGGTTAATATGTTACTTTTATCACAAAGCTGTAAAAATCATAACCTTACTTTTTGGTTAAAGACGCCATTTATATGCATTAAATACGGCGTTAAAATGTTAAAGGCACCTCCTAGGCATGACATTAATTTATAACACTATTGGCTAAATGTTAACGCTTTGACGTTAAAGGTTTTGCTTACAGAATAGCAATTTGAAGCAGGCTGGTCGCACGTCTCACAACTTTCTCTTACCGTGGATAATCGAAAGTTGTGTTCTATGTGCTTGTCACACCAGATTTTTTTGTGTCGAGATATATTTAGATTTCCGCCGATATATTAGAATTCAAGATGTAAAATTTATAAGTAAATTTATAGTAAAGTAAAGTAAAGTGGTCTTCAGAACATTTCAATGGCAAAATGAGAATATTACATTTTAAACAGCATCGAATAAATAATTGATTTTTGAATTTTAATCAAAATCGTTGGAGCGAATTTTGAGAAAATCTAAAAAAAAACTGAAAAAGTACATCAGTAAACTACTAAAACCAAGTGTATTTTTTCGTCTGCAAAGATTATTATAAACGATGTATAGTATGTTTGAAAAAAACTCAATCATCTATTATTCTAGTAATGATGAGGGTGTTATGTACTCAAATTTACATAACCTTTCAAAGATAAAAGAAGAAATTATTAATATAACATTTCCCCCCCCCCACCCCTTCCCTTGATAAAGGTTAAAGACCTATTAGATACATTTTCCCGTAAAATAAAAAATTGTCAAGAAATAATTAGCATATTATAGGTGTTTAAAATTGAGAATTTATTATTAAGATATGAGTCCGATGATCGTCTCTATGATAATTATCTTGGAGAAAAAGAAAGAAGAGAGTGAAATGAACAACGATGATGATAAAGATGGATTATGTTAATTATTCATCAAACGAAAACAAGTTATGTAAAAAGAATATAAATATTACTCTTCTCTTTCTTCCTTTTAAAATCACATAGTGTTGAGCTTTATCATTTATTTATTTCTTAAATAGTCACGAAATGTTGAAAGATATGCAAAAATTTTATTAAAAAATTATCTTGAATTGAATTTGTGAAAAATGAAGTTTACATTAATGTTTTGAAATAAAATATTATTGGTCATTGAAAATAGCTGATTTTATTAGCTACGTTCTTTTATTTATTAAAATCTATGTATACTAGCCGCGCCACCCGCTTTCGGCTGTACCGCCTCAAACTTGCTTGGGCTCTTCTGAGGGTTTCCTTTCCTAATTGGGTCCTTATTAACATTTCGTTTCAGTATTTCTACAGACAGACAAACAGACATAAAGGAATTATAGACCTACTACATACTTCAACACAGATATTTCTATGATAGTCAATTAAAGGAAAAAAGTATATATCTTTCCTATAAAGTACAAGAGTAAAGTGGTCTTCAGAAAATTTCAATGGCAAAATGAAAATATAGATTTTAAAGAGCATCTAAAAAATAATTGATTTTTGAATTTTAATCAAAATCGTTGGAGCGAACCTTGAGAAAATCGAAAAAAAAAAAAAAAAACTGAAAAAGAGCATCAGTAAAGTACTAGTAGTTTTTGGCCGATTTTGTTTAAAAGCTTATTTGCACGCCCTAATGGGGTGTCAAATTTAAATATAAAATTGCAACCTCCTACCTAACTCAATTCCTTCATGCTTAAAATTGAACACAGACACACAGACAGACCATGTCGTGAAAACCACTTTTTTGGAGTCAGGGGACCTCAAAATGTGTATATCCATCAAAATCTCGACATCGAATTTTTGGCATGAATCCAATACTTTCTCTCTCTATACATATTAACATATATATAGAGGTAAGAGAAAGTAAAAATAAGTGTCATTTATTCCGAAAAAAATATATTTTTTATTATTATTACAATAACATATATAGAGGTAAGAGAAAGTAACAATTATGAAAAACATATAACCAAGTATTTATTAATTAATAATAATTTGTTTTAATTAATAATTTAATAATTCTTTATTTAGTAACAATTAGACTAATAGCTCAAAAAGTTAAAAGAATTTCGGAACGAAAATAATTTTTGTGTAATATCTTCGAAATTCCAAACGGAGCTTGACAGACAGACAGACGGACATTAATTAATCTGTCCTCCTAGCCCACTGAAGCCGGGTGGCGCGGCTAGTTATAATATTTTAAATTGAATAAATGATGTTCTATTGTAAAATAAAAATTATTTATTTAGAATAAATAACTAAATTTTTTAGATAAATAATTCCAAATCGTCTTAAAATTAAATATCCGCATGCCTTGATCACAGAAATAAATCCGGGAGGCTATAGACTACCGAAAGTTTTCAAGAAAAGGAACAAAGGATCACAGATCTAAAACTTTTATAAATAAAAAACGCCCGAAAGACATAGGCCTATACAAATCCAAAAAATTAGGCAACCAATAATACGCCTGTCAAGTAATCTTTATTGATGTCGTGATTAAAAATCCACTTAAGATAAATCAAATAAAATCACATTTAATTGAATCAAAAGATTATTTAATTCTTTCTGCTCTGTTTTTATTTCAACGACTGAGTGAGTGTTTGGAGTTCAATGGTACTTTTCTTTCCTTCTTTCTCTCTTTCATTTTACTGAAAGGAATGTGAACAGTTTTAAATAAATAAAGATGTCGATTAACTTGAGAAGAGATAAATACATAGAAAAAACAATTAAATTGTCTCTGATTATTTATTTATTTATTAGTTTAATCTTATCCTTTTGATTTGATGGATTGGACACCCGCGTATTAGATAAATAAAATCAATTTCAAAGGCTTTTTCCTTTAACTATAAAGAAAAAAACGTCAAAGGGAAAAACAAGTTAATTTTTCGTCGGATTTTATGAGAAAATAATTGATGATATAAACAGCGAATGAAGGAACTAAACAGAGTAGCGTCTCCTGACAGTAGATCAAATTTATCAGGTATTTTTATACCCTATCAAGGTAATAATTTCAATTCACTCGTAAATAATAACACAAAAGAATTTTTTTTTTAATACAATTTTTTTCTTCTCTAGTGATTTAAGTTGAGAGGGCCACACACAATTTAGACATCAGCAGAAAGTTTGACAAGAGTGTTTTGTTGCTTGTTCGGTTGTCAACTGGAATAAAGATTCTCCAGATCGTGAAATGGCAAAATAAATGGCTCACGAAATGGCTTCATAAAAAAAAAAAAAATAAACAACACAAGACTGAAGATGATTCATTGGCGGAACGCAAAAGCAGAGAATTAAAAATTAAAAGGCTATAAAGTTTACTTAGACAAATTCCTAAAAAGGAATTTGCAGTAATAAACCTTTAAAGATCTTAATTAATTAGGCATTTATTTTGAATCGTTTGTTTTTACTAGAAACCTTCTTCACCCTTCTAGCCATATTATTTCTGAATATATTGCTGAAAATGCAACTCTTTTAGCGAGAAATGGCAAATTGAAGGTAGAGAAAAATTTTATTTCAAAATGTATTGATGTAATATACTGCCTATTTCCTAAATCATTTTCTTTGGATTTATAAAAGAAAATATTATTTCTTTAAATAAATAAACGTTCGTATGTCATAGTAATATTTAGAATGCTATAATAACAACAAAAAAGAAGCAATGACTTTTGATAAAACTACTAAAAATTATTTTGCCCGAAGATAAAACTTTATAAACTGTTAATAAATTGACCCTGTATGATTTTGTTTTGATTTTTTTCAAAATTAACGAAAATTGTTGATTTGATTATTTCAAAAACTATTCAGTTTTCGAAAAAATGTCAAAGAATAAAATCTTTTTAAAATAGAGTAATTTATCATAATATGACAAAAAAGTAGAAAATTTCAAAATTTTTGAAAAAACTTTTTAGATAAAGTACTACTTCCAAGTGAAGTATTTACTCCAAAAGTTTATAGAAATCTACAATTTTAGTGTAAGGAGTATATACCGAATTTCATCGATCTGGCTACTAGCGTTTTTAAGCAATCGTGTTCATACACACACAGACATAATACCCAAAATAGGTTTTTTGGACTCAGGGAGGTCTAAAACGTGGAGAATCATCAAAATCTCGAAGTCGAATTTTTTGACGATTACAATACTTTCTCTTTATATAATATATACCAGAAAGTAAATAGATGTTTTTTATTACTCTTATTATTAATCCAATTCTACAACAAATGTTGAAACAACAGCCACAACTTGTATAATTATGAAAAATATTTTATATTCTCCTTTGGAAGAACTTTATAACATCCGCGGGAATATCATTGCCTATTTTCATAAATTTGAAAATAATAAAGGTCCTGTAAATGGATTTATAAACTATCAGTTTCGTAATACCTTTTAAAGTTAATATTAAACAAAATGATGAGAAAGCAAATTTTTATTTTGTAAATTGAAAAATAATTTGAAATCAAAAGTTCCGCAAATTAGGAGTTCCCTTTTTAAAAGCATATTGGTTTTTTTTTTTCTGGGAGCAAACCACCGACCAGTGCCACTGATGACGATGATGCACGAGGGCCCGGGTCTGTCTGTTCTCCCTCAGGGTCATGGCCTCAGGTCACCACCGCTCATAAATTTTATATACACGCCTGTCGGCTGTTAGCTCCTTTCGAATGCCACACAAACACACACATTTACAGATGGATTCTCAATGGCGAAAGAGAAAGAAGAGAGACCGATTTATTTATGTCACCAGTGAAATCACTTTCCATTTTACACACTTCACTTCTCTTCTTCTTTGCATCATAATTATTAAATAATCTCTATTTAGGAATTAGATCCATTTTTTATCTACTTGCATTTGATGTTAAATTTATTAAAAAAATAGTAGAGATTAAATTATTTTTATTCTTTATAATGCTTATAATTTATTCTCAATTTCCACAGGACAATTAATTTTCTATATATTTTGATAAATAAATTAAGAGAAGATGAAGCCAAAGACTAGTTTTCTTTTATTTATAATCTGTCGACGTTTCGGTTAGACTTATTCTATCTTAGCTTTATCCTTATGGGAGGTCGGAACTTTAATTTTTATAGAATTAAAAGAAAAATCAAGCCGATCCTTCTCATGGTCTGACGCTTGATATGGGAAAGGAAGAATACCAACTTCATCTCAGAGAACTCTTGGTCACAATGCTTGAGTGGATCAAGGTTTAAGAAATACTTTAGTTAAAACGTGTCCTTTTTTTTGAGGAGGAAAGTGACTAAGCCGGCTAAAAGCTGTGGATTTCGGAGTCCGAAGTCTCAACACGGCTCGGGTTGAAATCTAGCTTGCCGCAAATAATTCACATATTTGCCGAAATCTCCTCTTAGGGCCGGAAAATGGTAGATCTCCCTCCACAGGCACAATTTAGTGTGACTCAAAAATGAGGATTACTGACTGCCTCATAAAATCCGTCCAAGGTGTATTTTTGAGTGAGTAAGATAGATACGATCGTTATAGAATATGAAGTCTCCCCCTCGGATAATCTGAGGCTTACTTAGTACAATAATTCGAGGTAATATTAAATTCAAGTTCGAATCGCAAAAATTGAATCAAGTACTGGAGCTATAGGAATATAATCCCCTCCAAGCTCCTAGGACCTGAGAGATGGACATGAACCATTCCAAGATTGATCTTCTGGAGCCTTGTCCAGGATACGGGGAGCACAATAGATCGTAGTGTATAAAAGCCCCTAAACATCAAATCAATCAAACATTGCTATAGCAGATGAACAAGTTATGTCAGAAATACTGTATATGAGGAAAGACTGGTAGGCCTATATACCCGGTATAAGGAGTTAAGGAAGGTACACTAGACTTATCTTTGGTAACTCGAAATCCACGTATAAAATTGATTATTAATTAAAACATCTGTGAGAGGAAAGACCTTTTACAAGACAAAAGTGATCCAATATCATTTTTTTCTATGATATTTATATGATTTCCATTACATAGGATTAGATCAATAAAAAGAAAGATATGGTTAAACATGAAAAAGAATTTCGAACTAGGGATTACCAAAGATTATATAATAATTTAAACGAGCGCAAGGTGTTCAACTCAGTAGCACACGAAGGGAAAAGGAGGGTCTTTAAGACGGCCGTAAGTTAAGGGATTTAGTTAGAGACCTGAGGGGTCCTTAATTCTTTAAGGACGATGCTCGGACTACGCCTTCTTAACTTGATGGGCTGTAAATTCAATGAGAATGACATTTCAATAAAAAAAAATTTTCTAGAGAAATTGATAAACTTGAAATAACTCACTCTCTTCTTGTCTTATTTATTGACCTGTCTTTAAAGTGCATTGGGATTAATAAAATCTCTCTCTAATCACTAATGCCCTCTTGGATAAGATAGGAACAAATGTTCCGCTTTTTATGGCCTTTCTCGTTAATCATCTTTTATATCACACTCTATTTCTATGATAATCTATCTATTAAAGAGGGCGGGGCTTTATTCATAGTCACAAATTATTATAAATGAGATTTATTATTATACACTTGTTTTTATTTTAATTGACAAAAAAAAAGAAAAATTTTGGAAAACAAATTAAATTTTTTTCAAATTTACGGCTCAAGAAATGTGGATGAAGGATCCAGAGGAAGAAGGCTGTTGAACGTCATTTTCTCCAAATATATTCCAACCGGTATATCCATTTTGTAATTTTGTTTTATCATTAATTAAAATTTTTTTTTAAAGCAGTTTAGCACTTGGAGTGGGGGGGGGAAGGGGTAGTCTCCCAATCATATTTTAGCTCAAGCTCAAACAGTTGAAGATTTAAAAAAGTTCAATAAGTGACAAAATATATGGCTAAAAAGTTGGACCCTCCAATTTTCTTCACTGGAGTGTATTCCAAAAACTCTAAACACCTCTTCTATCTATACCTTCATAATATCCCATTCTGGAATTTATTTTCTCGTTAAAAACTCAATAAATGCTAAATTACTGTAAAGATTTGACGCCACCCTTTTTCACCTCATATCACTACCATATTTCCTGGAAAAATTGTAGTAGCCGCCCATGCCATGTTTATAAATCATAAATGATTGATGATTACATTCTAATTTCTCTAACAACTTCATATTTATATATAAGAGATTTATCTGCAAGATGCATAGATAATCTGTTTATATATACATATTTATACAAGAAATGGAGAATAATTTTTCGTATAAAAAAATCTCAGCCAAAAACATCGAAGATGCAAAAAGGGGCGCCTCGCATTATTTTTGCCCAGCGTCGAGGTGAAATCAAAAAAATGCGCCTCGCTTTTCTGATTTATATAAAAGCGAGGAAATATTTTCACTTAAATAAAACCCCTACAGAATTTTATTTGTTTCATATATCCTCGCTTTTATATAAATCAGAAAAGCGAGGCGCATTTTTTTGATTTCACCTCGACGCTGGGCAAAAATAATGCGAGGCGCCCCTTTTTGCATCTTCGATGTTTTTGGCTGAGATTTCACTTCTTTTTGTGAAATATTGCATTTAAATATTATTTAATAATTATTAAATATTAAGTTATCCCATCAATAGATATTTTAATATGCATTCCAAACAGTAAAAAATAAATACATCGTTTGGTATTAATTCAAAACGAAAAACATAGGATTTCACCAAATTTTAGTTTTTTTAATTTTGTTATGTTGGTAGAATGTAAATACATCGTTTGGTATCCAATCAAAACGATAAACATAGGATTTCCCTAAATTTTATAAAATTTTCGGTTTTTTATTTTTGTTATGTTGGTAGAATGTAAATACATCGTTTGGTATCCATTCAAAACGATAAACATAGGATTTCACCAAATATTATAAAATTTTAGGTTTTTTATTTTTGTTATGTTGGTAGAATGTAAATACATCGTTTGGTATCCATTCAAAACGATAAACATAGGATTTCACCAAATTTTATAAAATTTTAGGTTTTTTATTTTTGTTATGTTGGTAGAATGTAAATACAACGTTTGGTATCCATTCAAAACGAAAAACATAGGATTTCACCAAATTTTATAAAATTTTAGGTTTTTTATTTTTGTTATGTTGGTAGAATGTAAATACATCGTTTGGTATCCATTCGAAACGATAAACATAGGATTTCCCTAAATTTTATAAAATTTTAGGTTTTTTATTTTTATTATGTTGGTAGAATGTAAACACATCGTTTGGTATTCATTCAAAACGATAAACATAGGATTTCACCAAATTTTATAAAATTTTAGGTTTTTTATTTTTGTTATGTTGGTAGAATGTAAATACATCATTTGGTATCCATTCAAAACGATAAACATAGGATTTCACCAAATTTTATAAAGTTTTAGGATTTTTATTTTTGTTATGTTGGTAGAATGTAAATACATCATTTGGTATCCATTCGAAACGATAAACATAGGATTTCTCTAAATTTTATAAAATTTTAGGTTTTTTATTTTTGTTATGTTGGTAGCACTTCTTCTTATCACGTTAATCTATTTATTGTATTTCTATCTCAAGGGATCCATCCTAAAATTTTTTATTCCATTAGGGATGAAAATTACTAATATCAATAGATGTTTCTAAATGACGTCATCAGGGAGCAAAATAGTCAAAATTGTCTTTTCGCCACGTTAAAGATAGGACAAATTTGAAATTTTGAATACCCCTCAAAAAGTCACTTTTGATCCAAAATGAAATTTTATATCAAAGGTATCGGGTTTTTGATAGTATCTATATGTATTTTAAATTTCATCCAAATCGGTCCAGCAGGGAAACCTGTAGCTTTGTCTAAAAATTTGAAAATTGAAGAAAAGAATGAAAAAAAAAAAGAAAAAAAAAAAAAAAAAAAAAAAGGAAAAATAAGAGACTAACTTTTGACCTTCCGAAATCGGCAAAATCTCAACTTTGAGCCTCTGCCATTCTTTTTTGGGACTGGAATTTTTTTTTGAATTCGTGCTCAAAATAATCCTTATTTATTCTAGTTTAATATAAAAAAAATTTGGCTCCGATATCTTAAAAACTTTTTGAGATATTCGCCCAGAAAGAGAAAAGTTTCTCAAAAAAATTTTTTCACGTCCCTATCTTTTATTAAGGATTTAAAATCATTCTTGATAATATAGTCTAGGGACGACTCGTCCATCTAAATGCAATGGGCCATTGGCATCTATTGGAATATCAACTAAATGGTAGTATTAAGAGTTTCTTTGCTTTCTTTTGCTTTTTACTTGCTCGGCGACGAGTCGCTCCCGCGACTCTTGATTTATTTTAAAAATATAAATCGTATTGTTAAAATGCTTGAGAATAAATTACAAATGGACATTAATTTGTCATTTTTCGAAAAAAAAAAAAAGAAAATTATTTTTTGATTTCTTAAAAAAGATGACACTATGTAGAAAAAAAATAATTTTATATTTATTGATTTAATCTAATACAAAATACGCAATCTTGAAATGTTTCAGACGACGTTGTAATCGATGGATTTGATAGATCGGAGGTGATCGACGAGCCTACAGAAGAGACGAATCTCGATTTTAGTATAGAGCACGATGACGACATTCCTCACGAAGCCTCCTTACACCATCGTCAGAGACGAAGGGCCGTCCGAAGACAGACTCGACACTCGATCGGAGACTCCAAAAGTCTCAATGAGGTCCAGGAGTACTTTATCGAGATAATGGTGGTCGCTGACCATTCCATGGTCGATTACCATGGAGAGACTCTTGACGATTATATTTTAACACTTATGCACACAGTAAGTGATTGCATTCTTTCTATTTCACTATGTCTTTACTTCATTTAGCCATAATTAAGATATTTATGATCTGGGGATAAGGCAATACAAATGACCAACACAATAATGGATAATTAAATACTTAAAATTATGTATGCCCAGATATTAAATTTCCGTAGAAATTAGCATGGATAGAAGCCTTGAAAAAATTGTTTGTGTTGCTGATCAATAAGAAGCAAGCAAAATTTCCTTAGAAGCAAGCAAAATTGAACTAATTTCAGTAACTCTAGGTAGAGATGATCAGTAAGAAATTCATTCATTTTTTTCATAGAAATCCATTTCCATAGTAGTTTGAAAGTCTTCATAAAAGTTGATTTTCAAATTAAATGAATTTTGTTTTTTGTGTTGAGGTTTCACAAATCTACAAAGACGCAAGTATCGGCAATTCAGTGAGCCTGGCGGTAGTGAATTTAACAGCATCCCACGATCCGAATATGATGTCCTTGCAATACTTCGAATCAAACAACGGAATCAACGCGACTAAAATGCTCGAAGAATTCTGTCAATGGCAATTCCGACAAAACCGTCCGGAGGATTCAGATCCTCTACACCACGACACGGCCATTCTACTCACCAGGTGCAATCATGAATATTCCTCTCTGATTTACTGAACCTTTGCCACCTTTTCGTCATGCTTCATTCAACT
The DNA here is from genome assembly GCA_023213315.1 of Euborellia annulipes. Taxonomy (NCBI): domain Eukaryota; kingdom Metazoa; phylum Arthropoda; class Insecta; order Dermaptera; family Anisolabididae; genus Euborellia; species Euborellia annulipes. The sequence goes on from JAKCPI010005695.1 coordinate 32,424, forward strand.
CCATTTGTATAAATATTCATTAATTATTAATTCATATTCTTTAAAATTATCACTCTCTCTGTTTTCTCTCATTCAACATGTGACACAATTTAACGTTTTTAAGAGGGAGTATTGAGGGGGGGGGGGGGTATTTAAATATAAACAATGAAAAAATCCAAAATATTTTTATGTCGTTTTGTATTGATATAAATTTTTTATTGATGTTTGAAACAACTCATTTTTTGCGAACTTGGCAACGCTGTTTTCCTTGACAGGGTACGGAAGTTATATTAGATAAACTATAAACTATAAAATATCGACCAATAATACCAAAAACCCTTAGAGCTGATTCTAAGATAGGCTCAAACCCTTGTAAAATAGAGAGAGAATAAGGGATGCAGTAGAGGTTCAATCTGAAGTAATAAATATAAAGAAGCATAACAAAAATAGCGTAATATTAAGTTGGAATGAAAGAACGATAGCAATGAGAGAAAATTTCATTTAAATGTTTATTCTTTCACTTGAACTTCTGGCCATCATTTGCATTGTATGTGTATTTAATAATCCACCATATAAGCTTTCTGAATATAAAAGCGACGATCTATCAAATCCAAAAAAAAAAAAAAAAAAAAAAAATAGCGTGCCTACCTCCTATACCAAACGTCGCGGGTTCGGACCCAGGCAGTCCGATGATTTTATTTAAGCCATTTGGATACCAGATGGCTTAAATAGAAATGCCTGGACCCACAATAGATAATATATATTACAACGGTTATCGTCAAAGTCTTAAATGGCCTAAGTTGCCGAAAAGACTGTGTGAATGTGTGTGTGAGTGTGAGTGTGAATGAGAAAAAAGTGTGAATGTTTTTTATATAAAAAAAAAAAAAAAAACAGTCGAGATGAAAAAGTCAAAGGAAAATGCGCTAAAAAATTATATTAAATACGATCTTAGTCAGCTTTTAAATCAGGCTGAAAATAGAGTAAATATTTAAAATTCTACCTTTGAAAAGTAAATTTATTTGTTTTTAATAAACCGGCGCCAATAAAAGTTAGTAGCTAGTCTAGCTCTGATCTGCATCAACTACCACCAAAAACAAAAGGTCTTAATTATAGGATACATGTCTAATACGATGCCAACTATGCCAGCAATGTAGCCAACCAAGCTCATAGATACACGTCAAATTATAATTACAAATGCCTCTGTCAGCATGAGAACCGATAGAATTGGAAAATTTCCAAATGGACTTTGCAGGGTGAATACTCGGACTCTTCTATTGAATATTTTACCAATTAATTTTGGGATTATAGATTTTAGCATTTTAATGGGTTTTGTGTCTTGAATAACTTTAGTTTACATATGAGATAGTGATCAAAATCTATATCAATATTAGATAAGTAGCTCTATCCTATTTAGATTTAGATCGTATTTTCGAAAACAATATTGAATTTGAGATTTCATTTGGATCTATGGTGAAATTTTCATTACCAGGTGGAGGGAGGGGTTTACTGTCTGGTCTGTGAACAAAATAAAGTATGAAGGAAGAGAGCTACGAGGTTGCAATTTTATATTTAAACTAGCCGCGACGCCCGCCTTCGGCTTCGCCCCCCTGGACCCCCGCCAGCTCGCTCGGGCCCGCCTGCGGCGAACCCTCGCCTTTTCTTCTTAATTATGAAAAGAAAATTATTTTTATTCCATTCCAATTCAGTGGCTGCTTGAGGATTTGTTTACATTCATGGAATACACAAATGAAAAGAATACATAAATATTTCTCTATACATTTCCTATGGGAGAAATCGTAACTTTAAGAATTAATAACTCAAAAAGTTATAGAAATTTCGGGATGCAAATAATTTTCCTGTAATCCCGAGAAGGTCCTCTTTTTGCATATAAAATTTCATTTCAAAATTCCAACGGGAAGTTGCCTAAATAGAGAGCGTGACGGACAGACAGCCGGACGGACAGTAGCGAATTATATATGTGTCAAGCGCCACCTACCGAGTTTTGAGAAAATTAACAAGTTTTTTGTTTTCATTGGATTATATATAATTTTTTTTTGTCAGTGGTGCATGTAACATTAAATATAAATTTTTTTAGGACATATTTCATAAAAAATACTATTAATTATAGCATTTGAAACAATATTCCGTGCTTAACTCAATTTTTAATTTTTTTTGGCGCTTGACACACTATTGCATAACAGGGTCCATATATAGATTAGATACCCTACGGAATCGCGAAAATAAACTTTAAAATAAAATTGATCAAAGAGTGAGTACCTATTAGTATTTTACTGACATATTTTCAAAAATTGCTTTAACGATTTTGATTAATATTCATAAATCAATTTTTTTTTTTTTTTTAATTATTTTTTTATTAAGCTGGTCAAATGGTGATTAGGCCGAGGCCAAAAGAAAAAAAAAATTATTTTTTTAGATGCTCTTTAAAATTTATATTCTCATTTTCCCCATAAAATTATTTGAAGCAAACTAGTCTTCTTCTTCATAGGAAAGAAAAGATCAATTGCCATATTAACATAATATAAATATTTTTCTATGTTTAAATATTCCCTCTAGAGGAGGAATTTATCGAAATATTCACAATTGAATTGGTTGTGTTTTCTGACTTGCAATAAAGAATTTATGCACCCACATAAAAAAAAACAACTTTTGTTTTACTAATGTATACAGATCGAGGTCATTTATCAACAAATCAGGGTCATATTTTTTTATAATATTCCCATTAATCATTATTTGATATTTATTGAATAATTACATAGATAAATTTATTTTATCTTTTAAAGAGTTATAATCAAACTAAGATGTCATTTTTTAATCATTTTATACTAAATTTTAATTTTTTTTTTAATTAATCTAAATTAATAATATTTTTTTTTTTTTTGACAGAAAAGCGCATTCAATAACTTTTTTAGTTTCAATATTTTATAGCGATAATGTCAGAAGAAATTTCATTTAAATAACGTAAGTATTTACTCCTCAAGGGAAAATCGTACTATAACAATAGGATGCTAAGCATGGTTTCTACAAAATGATGAAATTTTTTCACTATTTTTCCTGAATATAGCACTCGAAAATACATAAGAATCACCCTTTAGATTCCAAACAATTTTTACATCGCAGGCTTGTGTAATCATAATACTTAGTCGGCAAATAAGCCTACAACCATAGCTCTACGGCAATTTCATATATTATTTCTAAATATAAAAGTGTAGAAGCCCGGAGCAACAGGGGCTATAAAGCGCGATAGCGTGTCGTCCCTTTATTAAGTAATTGGGTCTTAGAGAGTAATACTTTTTAATTTAATAGAGCCAATTTAATCTAAATAGTCAGACGGGATTTACAGCATTGAAATAAAATATCTAATTTAAAGATGTTTGATGCAGAAAAATAAATATTAACTTTTATATTAATTAAAATAGAGTGAGAAAACTTCTGCGTTTCTCTAAAAGCGTGTGCGCCTGGTGCTTAGGCAACTTTATTCCGGGCGAGATTATGTAATATTAACAAATTAAATTATAAAATTTTAAATATCCCGTTTTTTTATTAACTATGGTATGTAGGCCTATAAAAAAATTTTAATAATCAAATTCACAGTTAAATAAATAAATATTGATAATTACAATTAGCTTAGAAGATTAATTAAAGATACACACAATCTCCTTTCATCTTTATTTTTAATTCAAATTGGAATGAGAAGAAAAAGAGAGAGAGATAGAAAGAGAATTGATTTATGAAGAATGAATTTACTTAATGATTTTATAAGAATTGTAGCTTAATAAAAAATTGAATTAGATAGCCAGAGTGAAAAGTAATTATTCACAGGTGCCTTAATTAAAGGCAATTAGTAAGTGATCTAATTTAAGTAAGTAATAAATGAAAGCAATAAATTAAAATGTGCTTCTAATCAAGAAAAAAAATTTAATTATAGAAAGAAATCAAAATTTTAACAACCTCACTTACAAGAAGAGTGTACGGCCTTCCCCTCACCGATTTGAACGAATTTTTTTTTTATGTTTAGTACTTAATGAAAAACAAATTCTGTTAAAACGAGAGAATGCGCTTCTCAAGGATTCGTCTAAAAAGGCATAAGCCATTGCGAAGAAGCATATTTCTAAAAGCCTTGTTGGCTAACTTAATAGTGTTTTTCTACTACTCTACCTCCCCTACATACTAGCATTAATTGTAAAAAATACATAAAGGTCAAAATAGAGCGAAAATAAAATCAAAGAAATTTATATAGCATACATTTTTTATTCTTACAACAAACGTTACATATTAAAAAATGTAATATTAATAATTATAATCTGTGGTGTCTTTGCAAGATGCAGGATGATATTGATCATAAAAGCAATGAAAACATTAGAAAAATGCAAATTAGGTATCTACAGCCATTCAACTCAAGAAATACTATCAATTAGAAATGTGCTTCTTCGCAATGGCTTAAGACATGCTGGCAAATCTTTAATATTTTTTTTTAGACGAACCCTTGAGAAGCGCATTCTCGCTTTAACAGAATTTGTTTTTTATTAAGCACAACACATAAAAAAATTTCGATCAAATCTGTGAGGGGAAGGCCGTACACTCTCCTTGTTAGATATCTAATTTAAATAATAGAAGATATTCGACAAAAATATAGTTGTCAGACAGAAAGTCGTTGACATGCTCATTTCAATAAAGAAATAGTTTAAATTTAAAAAAAAGCTTAATTAAGCTCATTTAAAATAAATAGAAAAATTTATGCCCTAAATGGAATTTAAGAAATCAAAACTACGCAGGTCACATCAGATTTGTTTTTTTCTTAATTTGTTTACTTTTTTTCTACACAACTTCTTAAACAAGATCAAGATAGCTATTAAATAGCTACTAGCTGTTAACCGTGAAGGTATTTTATTGGCCTAAACAAATGATAAATTTCAATGTCGACATCATAGAAGGAAGAAAGTTCATCCTTCTCCAAAATATAGACCTCTTTCGGAATGTCTGCTGCATTCTTATTATTTTTTCACATCATTAAAACGTCGGTGTTTTTTTAACAAGATTTAATTTAAGACTTTTTAAACAATTAATAAAAAAAAAAATTATATCTTCTAGAGAATCGTTTGAACCAATTCAAACTAATTTTTCTAATAACAATATTACAGGGACTTATTTAATTCCAGCTTTAAGCTAATATGTTGATGAATTGTCATGTCTCAGGCAGAACATCTGCCAGTCGGTGAACCAATGTGATATGCTAGGATTAGCTGAAGTTGGCCGAGTATGTCATCCTGAACTTTCATGCGCCATCGTCCTCGACAACGGACTCAGCACTGCGTTTACCATCGCACACGAGCTCGGGCATGTGTGAGTGAGCATCACCTTTTATTACATCTTCCATCCATTCCTTCACTTCAACTTTATTTGATGAGCTCTGAATCGAAATTTTTTAAACCTAAATAAATACGGAATTTTTTCTTCTTATTTCTTTATGGTTCAAAAAATTTCGGTTGAATTAAAAAAAAACTTGGATTGAAAACACATCCGATTTTCTCCCAGGCTCTCAATGCCTCACGACGATGACGAGAGAAAATGCCGAGGATCTGGTGGGAATCACATCATGTCCAGAGTGTTGGGCAAGACAACCAATCCATGGAGTTGGAGCAATTGTAGTCGACAGTTCATCACCGAATTTCTTGAGTGAGTATAATTATCTTGCAAGATTTTAATTAATTGATAAATATGAAAGAATGTAAATACTTTAATTGAAATTAATTTTTATTGATCGCGTAGTTAATTGAAGAGTTATCAGAAAAAGTTAATCAAACTGTTTAATTACACGTTTTAACTAAGGGATATACCTAAGTTCAGTTTTTGTTTTTTATTATTAAAATTTTAAATTAAATTTGAGTAGAAAATATGTAAGACTTTTATCAGAGATCAGCTTTAAATATATGATATAAATATGTATTAAAGTAGTTGATTGATGTAGCTTGTTGATTTCATAAATTAAAAAAATAACCGCAAATAGCCTTAAAAGCCAAGGAATGTGGATTTAGAATCCACCTAGTCAGGATCAAATATGGCAAGAAAATGCCGAAAATAGTACAAATCGCATGACCGTAATAGTATCTACAGATTTATATACAAATAGAAGAGATTGCCTAAATGACTTTTGGGACAGAGAGAGAAGTGGAAAGTAAATAAAGAGAACAATTAAATATGTGTTTAGCTATTTAAATGTTTTTTATTATTAGACTTTAGTGAGGAAATTGATAGCTAAAATAATTTAATCGCCCAGAAAGGAAGGCTCTCCACTGAGACTTTTAGTGGAATATCTATGCAACAATGAAAAATTTAAATCGAAACAAAGAGTAAAATACAAAGAATTTATAAATCAAAAGATTTAAACAAATTAATCAAAAGTTATTATGAAATGTCAAAATAAATATTTCTACTTTCCAACCAAATTTCATGGTTTTCTAGAAGAGTTTGATTTATGACAAGGTACTAACAAAAAAATAAATTGGTAATGTTCCATTCAAAAAAAAAAAAAAAAAAAAAATTATCAAGTTAGGCCACGGATTTTTTTTAAAATGTCTTTTTCAAATTATTATCAATCATGCTTTTATTGAATTAAAATCATTTTTTTTTCTATAGAAAACTTTGCACACTTATAGAGACAAAGAAAAATTGGTGATGTTGTGTGTTGTGTGAGGAATAAAAATGAAAAAAAAAAAAAAAATATTTTCTTACATGTATTTTTCATCAGTGTCGAGTTTCTGATCGTATCTTCCAACTTTCTTAAGAACACCGTTTAAACATTTATGAAGCTCCAACTATTGAAAAAAATATTTTTTATCAGAGTTGTTATTTTAAAATGGTTTGAATTAATATTATCAAGGAATGTTTGCAGATGCAGAGACTGATAATCACCATTAAAATATTTAAAGAAATGGAGATGATTTTCAGGCCAATTTATTCGGATTATCTCCTCCCGCTATGTATCAACGGAGGAAGGAGTCGATTGAACTTCGAAACGTTGACACAGAGAAAATAATTCGAATAAATTGGCCTGAAAATCATCTCCAGATTTTTATTTATCTACCTCCTCCAGGCTGTCCACCACTATCTTCATCTATATTTAAAGAAATAACTTTAACTGCCAATCTCTCCATTTGCAAATCTTCTGTGATATATCTATATATATATAATTCAACAGCTACAATAACAATATTAATATTATTAATACAGTACTTACAATATAATTCGCCTTGTTTGTGGAATGGAGAATCGCATGACTCAGCCCCACAAGCCAGTCAAAACCCACCTGCAATAATATATAATTATTATAACTTATATATCTTACGAATATAATTATAATTATATGTAAAAATTAGACATAAAAAATTAGAATTATTTATTCCAAATTTCTTTAGTCTAATATACTTGAATATTAACTTACTCTGTAGCCTGCTTTTTTCGGCTCAACGGTGGCTTGATTCTAAAAACAAAACTAATCCCACAGAGGCGGCCATCTAGTTCTAAAATGGAGTCGGAAGGCAAGTAAGCCTTCATTTATCATATTGATCGATGATCTCAGACCCCACTCCCACCCTAACCATCTAAAACAAAACAAGAAATAAACGATTAGTCTCTATGATTGATAATGAGTATATATTGGAAATTATTGAAAATTTCTTTAACATACTTTGTAGACTGCTTCTTTCGGCTCAACGCGGGCTTCCCTAAAAGCTAACCTAATCCCACTATTTATGACCGGGGCGGTCAATCTAATTCTAAAATGAAGTTCCTCTTCTTTCTTGAGACGATCGCGAAACGCGGACACTCCCGGAAGGCAGGTAAGCCTTCATTATATCACTTCGGAACGATACGGTGAAAACGCGCCCACAAACCCAAAAGGTAAAGAGGAGGAAATGGAACACATACAGTACATATGTACTAAGAAACATTACAGATCAATTAATCTCCACCCACCTGCCTAATCAATGTCATTTAATATCGAACTAAAATAGAGCAGAGATAATTGATCTGATAATCATTCACGAGTTAGGAAGGGAGTCTGGCCACTACAATACTGAAGATCCCCCTTGATTGCTCATCTCAGAAACAGAATGACGTTGCTCAAGATGCATGCTGAAAAAAAAGAACCCTAAAAGCTAACAACAACCTATACGAACTCCTAACATCTTGAACATTAACTCATTCTGTCCTGAAACAACCAAGGCCCAGAACTCAGCACCGAATGACGGAACTCCGGAGAAAGAGAAAACTCTCTTTCTCTCAAAAATGCGCGAAAGGAAGGGAGAAACACACGATAGAGGAATTCTCCTATTTCCCTTGAACAACGGCCAAAAGTGAAATGATCCTCTACTGGGAGCCCTGCCTAAACCTAAATGGGACGAACAACAACACCCTATGCCAGTATTGAGGAACCAATTCACAATTGAACGTCAATTCAAGAGAACATCAGAGAATTCCGACATAGAAGGCCTAAAACCCCATTTATATATAAATGCGTGAGCGTAGAGATTTTTTAATTATGCGCCCTCTATATAGAACCTATCTATTTCTAAATAATCTAATAAGAATTGCGTGTATTCTTAAACATTAAACATAAAGAGATAGATCCCCTTAAATAGTATTTGTTAATAATCACATACACGCAAAACCTAAAACTGAATTAAATAATAATAGCTAAAATAATAATACATGCACACTTGAATTGTCTCATATGTTGATGTTGCTCCCTCGTGGGGTAAAGGGATAAATGAGTACCCTGCCTGACCACATATTACCAATAATAGAATACCTTTTGCTTATTGAACATTCATCCATCCCTTTACCTTGAGACACGAAACCTGCATTGGGTACTGAAATATAAAAACCTATTCTTTAAAAAAAAAATTAAAAAGTTAAATTTAGTATACAGATTAAAAAATGAATTTAGAAAAAAATTGACAAATTGTCTTAATGTAAATTTAAATTGAAATAAGAAAAAGTAATAATAAAGTGAAGCTTTAAAAATTAATTAATTTTTAATTTAAAAATCTTGAATTTAAATCTTTAACTATCTAAAAGGGACTCTGAAATGGGAGAATTACATTAATAACATCCTATCCATGCACCTATGTAAAAATAATCTATATTTAAGCCGAAATAAGAAAAGTCAAATAATATTTTGAAAAATCCTAAACTGCTTACTCTACGCCCACGTAAATATTCATACAGACTTTAAATGTAGCTGCTACACTCGTGGAATCTGCTGTAGTGACGGCCTGGCTGACGTAATGCGATGTCTGCTGGATATCCTCTTTATGATGTTCTTGAGTTGATCGCGAAACGCGGACACTCCCGGAAGGCAGGTAAGCCTTCATTATATCACTTCGGAACGATACGGTGAAAACGCGCCCAAAAGGTAAAGAGGAGGAAATGGAACATACAGTACATCTGGATATCCTCTTTATGATGTCAATTCTCGAAGGCGATTCGTCGATTTCTAAAAAATAAACAAAAAAAAAAAAAAAAATTAAAATTGTGAGAAAAGCAAACCTCTCGCTCAAAGAGCAAGATTTGAATGCAATATTACACTAATTATAATATTCTCATTTTACTTCTAACAAATAGATTCACTTTTTATTTAATGTCGCTTCTATAACCGTAAAATATTGAAAAAAAAGTCCCAAAGTGCAATGAATAACACGGTGGAGTGATCGCACATCATTCAACTTTCGCTTATCTTGGGTAATTGAAAGTTGTGTTCTGTGTTTGTCACACCAGATTTTTTGTATCGACATATTAATAAATAAGTTCCGGGATGACCGAGGTCGGTGGTTTTTTCTTTTGATAAAATTGGAAATAACTAAAAAAGTATTATATCTCAATAAAGTAATAGTACTCGAAGAACCCTAAGACGAAACCTAAGATAAGAGCGAAATTTGGTATTTAAAATTTGAAATCAATCATTTTCGAATTTTTGAAAAAATTGGAGAAACTAAAAAAGTACATCAATAAAGTACTAGTACGCGAGGTTTCCCAAAGACGAGATCAATCGTAGTTTGTTTTGTATACCGCAAATAGGAAATATTTAAAATTGAATGAAATCGTTAAAGCAAATATCGAGAAAATTGGCAAAAACTAAAAAAAAAAGTACATCAGTAAAGCACTAGTACTCGAAGTCATCCAAAAACGAACCTAGCTTAATTTGTTTTGTTTACCCCGAAAGGAACAAAAAAAAATTACATCTCGAATTCTAATATAGTATATTGGCAAACTAAATATATGTCGACGCAAAAACATTTGGTGCAACTAGTCACACCATACTTTTAAATAAAATATAAGTGAAATGAGACCCACAGATAAAGGAGAGAAAAAGAAGGTTAAAAAAAAAATATTTGCATTTATTAATTCACCTTGAAGCAAGAAGGATGATTATAAAAATGTCCTTTTTCTAAAAGTAAAGGGTGCTTATAAAATAATTGCTTTGAGAAAACAAAGAAAACAAAGAGAATTCAGACAGGTTCAGACTCGAAAGAGATAAGAGGAGTAAAGAGAAAAAAAAACTAAGAAAAAAATTATTTTAATAAAATAAAAAATAGCAGGCCTATGTTAAAAATATAATTATTCATTAATTTTATGATATTTAAGGGATTTGATAATGTTGAGTATGGCGTTTGACCCATCAACAAATAAATATCACAAATGATGATTTAATTCGAAGAAAAAAAAAATATTTTCGACTCCGATAATATATTTTTCTGTTTCTTGTAATATTTAGATTCCTGTGTGTTTGTGTGATTTCATTCAATGAATATGAAATAGCTAATAAAATTAAATTTGTAAAATGGATTAAATAGTGAAAAAAGCTTGATATAAGAAAAGATGTACTTCTTTGAGCCTAAATGTAATGTGGCATCATAGGCAACTTTTGCATTAAAGTGATTTTGTATTGCCTCAGGGTCTGAGAAGGTACAGAAACGCTTTAGCAAAAACGAGATGAAAGAATTATTGAACTTTAATTTGACTTTCAAATAAGAATATCCAAGCCCTCAACTACTGATTGAATATATTAACAAAGTATAAGTTTATATAAAGAGTGAATGTATAGTACGTGAACATGTCTGGATAAGAAGGCTAAGAACTCAATAAGATTCTATATACTTTATAAAATGCCTATCTAATTCATATAAAATATTCATTTCATTTACTTGATATCTTTTAGTTTTTTATAAAATAATTTGTTTGTACACATAGAATTATAATAATAAAGCTTATATCAAATGAGATAAAGACATAAGAGTATAGAAAATTTGATCATGAGCTCAGAGTAGATAGGGATATTTTATGGCAAAAATAAAATAAATAGAAAATAAATTATCCATTAAAATGGAGAGTAAAAAAAAGAAAGAAAAATATGCATTCATATAGGTACGACACTAATAGTGAGAAAGGGGTCTGGGGCTTAAAGGCGTCATCTAACATTCGAAAATAAGTGTTGTTTGTACTTGAGGCAATGATTAATAAATTTAAAAAAAAATATCTAGAAATTCTTGAAATTTTTTATCAATTATAAATATTGAATGATTAATGAGAATAATTAATAAATAATTAGCAATATAGAAGTCAAATACCTAGGCAAAAACTGCGAGAAACGAAGAGAGCGCGAGAGAGCCTGCCATCTGCTAAGATGGCTGCACAAAGACTGAGGTGGCTTGGGTATTTCTTGCCAAAAGTTGCATAGGTTTATCACTAACAATATCCTCCCCACTACTGAGGTCTCTAGGCTAGCTCAGTGCTCTTTTCTAAGCAGGCCTAGTGGCGCCAAAGAATACAACCCTTGTGATTGGCTAATTAGTCTGAAGTGGGAGGAAGAAGAGAGGGGGAATTAATATAATGAATATTTCAATGAGATTACAAAAAGAGAGGGGATGGTACCTAGGCTTCTCTATTACTAATTATCGTTAAGGGGGAAGGTGGACGATTCTATTTTATTTAAATAAAAGGGGAGTCAGGTAGTGAAAATTGTGATGACTTTTTCTTATGTATTTTTTGTGTAATGAATTTTTTTATCAAATTCATTTCACTTCTTAACAATACTTTCTCACTATATATTGCATAAATAGTTAAGAGAAAGTAAAAAATCTGACCAGATGAGTTCTTTGTCTGTTTCTCTCTCTATAAAAGAGAACCATTTTAATATTCAGAGTTATTTCCTTAACTCTCCTGTTTGGTACGGGGATCAACTCTCAACCCTTAAATAATATAATAATTCAAGCTTGGAATGATGAAATGATAAAAAGTTATATTTTCGTCAAATATAAATTTTTTATTGATACTAGCCGCACCACCCGCCTCCAGTGGGCGAATAATATAGAGGGAGTCTAAATGGCCTCAAATGCCGATAATTTCTTAAAAATTGGAGACGGGCTAAAAACATGGACTGGAAAGTTATATGCTGTTATAATGGTGTGTAAAGAAAAAATTAAAAATGAGTTAAGACGGAATATTGTTTTAAATGTTAATTAATAGCATTTTTTATGAAATATGTCCTAAAAAAATATATATTTATGTTACTTACAATTGACAAGAAAAATTATATATAATCAATGAAAACAAAAACTTTATTGTTGATTTTTCAAAACTGATGTTGGTCTATAAGCCATATATCAACTGAAATAGTAACATCCAAAAAAAATAAAAAAATTAGTATGTATTCTTGAAATGACTTTTTCTAACAGAATTAAAAATAAGAACAGAGTGTGATTGATATTGCTTAGTTTTGGGGATGGTCTGTTTCCAAACAACTGTCCTGGAAAATGTTGGGGTCAGGTCATCCATATCTGGCTGGTGCTGCTGCCCACTGACCCCTTTGGCCCCTTCCACCTTTTCTCTTTTCCACGTTTCTTAGGCTTATTTATTACATAACAAAATCGACCAAGCAATGCAATTAAAGTGGTTTAACATTCCTTATTTCCTTATTTGTTCTTAATATCAAATCATTAATTTTTTTTAAATTAATGTCAAACATTAAAGATTCCATATTGGAGCAAAGAACAGAGCGCCTAGAGGTTGTCCTGGACAAATACGGTCTAAGCAGCTTTTAAATTGAATTACTTTGTTCGTAGCTGTTGTGTACATTCATTAAATCTAAATTGTGTCATCATATAATGCTTTTAAAAGAATACTTTAGTTACAAGAATTTGTTTATTTAATTAAATTTTCCTTTTATTTCCATTCTGGGGTATATATCTATTCAATAAATTTATTTGTTTAGGAGAGATTCAGAGCATTGCACTATTTATTACAACAACAAATAGTTGAACATCTTTCTGGATTCAAAGATCGAGATTTAGCTTTTGTTCTAAGTTAAATAATTAAATAATGCAACTTGTTCTGGAGGTATATTCAGGCCAAAATTTAATTCCACTATACCAACGACGTTTCGGGAGTCTGATCGCCTCCTTCTTCAGAACTAATCAAGGCCGGTGGTGTTTCTCGGAGGAGGGAGTAATCTGGTGTGACTCGTCGCACAGTACACTATTTTTTCTTAATTTAAAAGCGCATTCTGTACTTGTTTGCCAGAATATAAATACAAATCAAATATCTAAGTTTAAAATTTTACAATAATAAAAAAAAATAAATTTTTTTTCGAAAAAAAGTATTTTTTTTAAATCTCGGGGGAGGGGGGGGGGTAATTACCCCCTTTACTCCCTTTGTATCCGCCCTTGGAACTAATGTGGTTTTAATAAATTAACTCTTAAGAAGAGGGCACCAAGGGGAGGGTTAATTTATTAAAACCAAGTCCTGAAAAAGGGAGGCGTTCAGTCTCCCGAAACGTCGACTGTATATTGGAATTAATTTTTGGCCTGAATATACCTCCAGAACTAGACTAGCGTTATTATTTAAATATCTTCACCAGGTTTTCCCAAACTTTATTATTAAGTTGAATAAATTTTAACTTTTGACTCTAGTTGAAATAGATAAATTAATCCTAATTATTATGACCGATTTTTAAAAAATTTGGTTCAGAAGAAGCTAATAAAATCGTGATTTGCGATAATAATTTGTCACACATTTTTACCGCCCCCTCCTGGCCGATTAACTTCTCATTTTAAGCTGACAAATTTGCCAAACTAAAAACAAGGTGATATGTTTCAATATATCACCTTGGAAGCTCCTTCAAAAATTAACTTTAATGGAAAGAGTTAGAGAAAAAATAAAGTAAAATCGCCAGGTGACTGCCTTGTAGGAATAAGAGAACAAACAAATCCGTTGGAAATAGCGCCATTCATTGCACTTATTTTTTTTTTTAGTCCAAATATATCATTCATATATTAAAACAAGATATTAAATCAATTCTTGTCTTTTAGAAAATGTTATAGAAAGGAGAGACTCCCAAATTTAGTCGTTGTCGCATTCCCAATAAAATATGAGCTCATTGTTGCACTGTGGTTGTAAATCGCGTTCGTGGAGACGCATCAGGAATAACAATTGGCCAATTAAAGGCAAAGAATCTCTCCCCCTCTCTTCTTCTCTTTGACATTGACTCGCAGTTCATTCCCCTCTCTCTTTTTGGGTTCTTTTGTAAATTCCTTCATCTATTAATAATTTAAATTAAAAATCTTTTAGATGTAATTTTTGAATAACTCCACTTCTTCTTCGATGAAATTTAAAATTTTTGTATTTATAATTTCAGCCTTGGAAGAGGTGAATGCCTACGAGATCCACCTGGTAAAGACTTTATGGAACCTCAAGCGCCTCAAGCTGGAGAATATTTCTCAGTGGATAGACAATGTGAACTCATGTTCGGCAATGGAAGTCATAATTGTAATATGGATCAGGTGCTGATTATTTATTTTATTTCGACGTAAAGTAATTTTTTGAATTAAAAAGTTTATAAATATTTATTAATAAAATTAGGTATTTAATTTGTTACGCCTCTGGACTCAATGGAACGTATGTTTCAGCAAAGAATTCGAAGGAAAGAATGTGAACATTTGTGGTGTGAAACTCCGGAAGGCTCCTGTCATAGTAAAGGCGTACCCTGGGCGGATGGTACTCCCTGTAATATTGTCGACGGTGGATGGTGTCAAAGAGGGGAGTGCGTTAAACGGACACCTTATTCTAGAGAGTCAATCAATGGATCTTGGAGCAGCTGGCTGCCGTAAGTTGCATCCCTTACACGAATTTTCCTAATATAATTAAGGAATGTTCAAACCAAAATATATTTATAATTGTATCTCAAGATTATATGAGGGTTGTTATGATTAGTAAAAGAATTTGACTGAATTGCACCTGAAGAAGGACACAGAATGAGTGGCTGAAACGTTGTAATTTTTACAAATAAACCATAGTTAAATCCGAAAATCAAATTCTTTTACTAATTATATGAGGGGGCAGCAGATTTTTTCCAGATTTTTTTTTTTGCATTAAGGAACTGCTGCACTCTGGAGGATTAGTATTGAAATTCGGACATGGTTCATTATTACACCGAAAAACTACCATAATTTACTATCCAAAAAGGGAAAAGAAGTAAAAGATTGTATTTTTAAAGTTTATTTAATATTTGCAGTATAATATAATTTTATTCAATTTTTTACTGAAAACATCTATCAATAAAATAAAATTTTTTATAGCCTTATAAAATTTTAATAAAAATATAAGGTGACTATCATGTTTTAAATAAAATTATTATTTTAATTCAAAGATATTTTAATTGTATATTTTTCATTTAGATTTAAAATTGAAATCATAGAGTCGCCTGATTCTGAGAGAAAGCTACCAAAGATACTTGCCTACTAGGCGGGTTGCCTATGCTTCTAATTTTTTTCTTTTAAGTTTTCCGTAATTATTTCTGCTTTTTTTAAATTGAAATTAATTGAAATAAGAAATAAATAAATAAAATGTGAAGTGGCCACCCTAGTACTATTATTTTTCTTGCCTTTAAATAAAATAATTTAAATAATATAAATATTTAGAGGCAAGAAAAATAATATTAGTGTGAGGTGGTTAGCTGAGTAGATCCTGTAGTAAGGGATGAAAGAAAGAGCAGGTGCAGCTAGTTTTATTTCGTTTTATTAGGCACTTCAAGTCGACGTTTCGGTCAGATATAGGACCATTCTCAGGGCTGAAGTATGTCAGCAAAACTCCTCAAAAGGTCGAATGGTGCAATTAAGTAAAATATTTTTTGCCATTAAATAAGGACCAAACGCTATGCGAGTCAATGCTGCTAGATTTCTCTAGATCTAGTTTTGACTCGCATCCTTTTACTTAATTGCACCAATCGACCTTTTGAGGAATTTTGCTGACATACTTCAGCCCTGAGGATGGTTGTATATGTGACCGAAACGTCGGCTTGAAGTGGCTAATAAAACGAAATAAAACTAGCTGCAACTGCTCTTTCTTTCATCCCTTACTACAACATAATAATAGTATTATGGTGGCCACATCAGATTTTATTTATTTATTTCTTAATTCAATTAATTTCAATTTTTAAAACAAGAAATAATTACAAAAAACTTGAAATAAAAAACATTAATAATTATTATACTGCTGTGAGTATTAAATATAGATGCGTGGAATGGAGTCAGCCAAGGAAAATAAAAAACAAATTTATTCTGTCAACGTTTCGAGCGCCCTTCGTGCTCTTCCTCAGGACAGTCTAAGTGTCAAATGTTACAGATGGTAGTGACTAGATAGTCGGTTGACATCATTAAACAATTTTAACAAACATTAACAATGTATTTGGTGAAATCATACGGCATGTGTTTAACAGTAACGTTACTTGTACAAAAAAAGTAAATATTTATGAGGAGGCGATTAGCCAAGGGGATAAAGCACTTAAGCTTATAATTCTGAAGATAGGAATTAATAAATATGATTTTTCAGGTATAGTGAATGTTCCCGAACTTGTGGTGGTGGAATCCAGACACGTCAAAGGTTATGCAATTCTCCCTCGCCTTCAAACGGTGGCCGCTATTGCCAGGGTGTCCGAGTGGAATTCAAATCGTGTAATACGAAACCCTGTGAGCCTGGAGTTCCGGGATTCCGTGAAGTACAGTGTGCCGAGTTTAATGGCAACAACTACAGCAACAGTTTCATTCCGTATAATGTCAGATGGGTACCCAAGTATGGATTACGTGAGTATACTTGCTGACACTTTAAGTAGGTGGTCAGTCAGATCATAAAATGGAAATTTTATATTGCAGACGGAGATGAGAGATGCAAACTATCTTGTCGTGTGGAGACTGGATATGATTATTACTTCCTAAGGGAAAAAGTCAAGGATGGAACTCCTTGCGGTCCAGACACCTTCGACGTGTGTGTCGGTGGGAAATGTCATCAAGCCGGATGTGACCATCAAGTTGGCTCTCAGATGAAATTAGGCAGGCTATTATACCATGAAACAACAATAATTTTTTTTTCATTTACATCTTTATTTTAATTTTTTTTTTAGACAAATGTGGTATCTGTGGCGGGGATAATACGGCATGCAAACAAGTCAAAGGCAAATATACAATCCAAAGCCCTCGAGTCATGTATACACGTGTTGTTCACATTCCAAAAGGATCTCTTCAAATCGAAATTAGCAATTATCGACCAAGTGCCAATGATACCAATTATATGGGTAAGTTAAATATACCAAAGCATTTTAATGTGATGGTCTTACTCTTTCTGCGTAGAAATATGAAAACAACAATTAGATTTAACCTTAGGGCATTTAGTTTTAAAGAGGAATAGTGATAGAAACCAAACCGGCCCGTCGCACGCCCTGATGCTTAATGAGCTAACGGAAGAAAACTGGCATAAAGGGACAGGATAAAATGTCAGCTCACATTTACTCACAAGATTTGAGATATTTAATAATATGAATAGCAGAATCAATATGTAGTAGAATAAATAAAAGACCAAGCAGATTTGTTTATTTGTTTATTATAAAACCCATAGCGACGTTTTGGTCGACTATGCGACCATCTTCATGACTAGGGTTCAGTCAACAGAAAGAGAGGGATTTTCTAGTCATGAAGATGGTCGCATTATCGACCGAAATGTCGCTGTGGGTTCTATAATAAAGAAATAAGCATAGCTGCTTTGCCTTTTATTTATTCTACTTAATAATATATGTAACAAAAAATTATTTTTACCTTTTTAAAAAAAAAAATTACGGTGCCCGGGGTTTATCGACTTGAATTGACGCAACAAATTTGAGACTGTTTTTTAATTATAATATAACAACAATTATATAATAAATAATATTTTATAGAAAAATTATTCATTTCCATATAAAAAATAGTGTTTAAATTATACCCCCAATTATTATACCCCATGTGTAAAGAAAAAAGTAAAAAAAAAAATATGAAATTTTGTAAATATTTCATTCAAATGAAATGTAATCAATATTATTTTCTCAGCTCTATTCATATTAATTTTTACAAATTCATTAATTTGTTATATCATTTTTTTTACAGCACTTGTGGACAATGCAACTGGAGAATATTTATTCAACGGGAATTCAATTCTCACACGATACCAGACTCGGAAGAAATTTAACGGTATAATGTTCGAGCATAGCGGGCTAAATACGTCTGTGGAGAGGATTAACGCCTCGGGACCGATTCTTCGTGATCTCTTCCTTGAGGTAGGCAGGGGCGGGACACCGTTACCGTTATTTTCAATTTCGTTTCGATTCATGATCCCACAAATTATGAGAATTTATTAATAGATAATGAGATCTAATAAATATTTGTATATTTTATATTTACAAAAAAAAAAAATTGAAATTTCATCTATAACCAAAATTTTATTCTTTCCCAGATAATATTAATACATTAATCCAAATGACGTCACTCTTTGTTAAAGAAAGCACCCAGGCATTAAAGATTTTTTTAAGTAATATCTTGTGATTCTTTTGTTTCAGGTTCTTTCTACTGCACCAATTCGCCCCCCAAACATCACATATGAATTCTTAGTGCCATTAGATGTTTTAGATGTCTACCAGTGGAAATTAACTTCTCATTGGTCACCCTGTGACAAAGTTTGTAATGGTAATTTTTTGATTCATTTTACAAAAAAAATCCTCTTTATCTACATATTAAAAAGAATAAAAATGTTTTTTGCATATTCCACAAATTATTCAAAAGGGGCTCTAAAGTTGCCCGAGACCTCTGTAAATACTATAAAACAAATTTACATACTCTCAAACTAAAAAAAAAAGAATATAAAATTAAAAATCTGGTGTGACTGGCGCACAGCACACAACTTTCTCTTACACTTCGGTAATCGAATTGTTATATCATTTTTTTACTGCACTTGTGGACAATGCACCTGGAGATTATTTAGTTCCGACAGTAGGGAATTCAATTTCCACGATCCAGATAGGGAAGAAATTCAACGGTATAATGTTTAAGCATAGGGAAAATATTTATGTTTTGATTAACGCCTTGGCAACCATTTCTCGTGATCTTTTCTTTGGGGTACAAGAGCGGGACACCGTTACAGTGGTCTTCAGATAGTTTGTTCAGATCCCACAAATATGAGAATATACATTTTATAGATGAGATCTAAAAAATAATTGATTTTTGAATTTAAAAAAAAAAAAATTGAAATTTGGATCTATAACGAAAATTTTATTCCCCAGATAATATTTTAATACATTAATCGAAATAACTCACTTTTGTTAAAGAAAGTCACCCAGGCATTAAAGATTTTTTTAAGTAATATCTGGTCGATTCTTTTGTTTCAAAAGGTTCGTTTCTACTGCACCAATGGGGGCCCCAAACATCACATATGAATTCAAGTGCCATTAGATGTTTTAGATGTCTACCAGTGAGAAATTAACTTCTCATTGGTCACCCTGAGACAAAGTTTGTAACGGTAATTTTTTGATTCATTTTGCAAAAAATCCTCTTTATCTACATATCTAAAAAGAATAAAAATGTTTTTTTGCATATTCCACAAATTATCTCAAAAGGGGCTCTAAAGTTACCCGAGACCTCTGTAAATACTATATAACAAATTTACATATCTCAAACTAAAAAAAGAAATAAAATTAAAAATTATCGAAGATATTTGTTTATGCCAAAAAAAAGGATAGAACAATGATTTAAAATTATCAAATAAAGGATAGATGTTATTATTCATCACAGAAGCGCTTCCATAATCTGCAAATTTTAGCTCTCCTTCCCCTCTCGCCTTTCTCTCCAATTTAATTACAAACGAATTTTCAGACAACATACTCCCATTCCAAAATCCTGGGTTCACCCCTGGTGCATTGAATATAATCGAAGCCTTTTTCAAAATAATCATTAAACTAAATGTAGATAAGCCCTCGGGCCTTGGTGTAGTTGCTAGCGTGTTGGCCTTCTATACCAAGGGTCACGGATTCGGATCTCAGGCAGTCCGATGATTTTATTAAAGGCATTTGGATTCCAAATGGCTATGCGAGTATTGTTTAGTCTTATATGGCCTGAGTTGCCGAAAGTGTGTATGTTTGAGTAAAACAAAAAAAATGTTGATAATTTATTTTTTAATTACTAAATTTTTTTTTTTTTTTTTTTTGAACAGGTGAATCAAAAAGAGATATAAAATGTATTCAAAAAGAATCTAGAGAAAGCGTTCCCAACGAATATTGTAGAATTTTGGATCTACCAGACAACTTAACCAAGCTTTGTAACACATTCTGTCAATTGAGGTAGGAATAAAACAAAGAAAATTCATTAAATAAATGGATCATTTAATGAATGAGTTTGAGTTTTTGGTTTTGTCCACAGATGGCAGCTCTGGTCGGAGAAGCCATGTTCTGCTCACTGCGGAGTAGGCACTCGGGAAGTTCAATACATCTGCATGCGAGTCCTTAATAGTGATATGAATCCTATGAATGATATATACTGCCAACATCTACCTCGGCCTAACAAACTTCAGAAGTGCTATGGATCTTGTCAACCTGCCCATTGGGAATATGGCCTCTGGGGCAAGGTGGATAATATATTTGATTTTATCAACTAATCAAGAAGATTTGATAATGATTAATATAAACATGTAAATTACATTTTTGATTTAATTGTGGATTATTATTAAAATCAAAGTTTTGGCCACTCATTCTACATTCACGAATGATTGTTGCGCCACAAAATGAGTGACTGAAATGTAGTATTTATTACAATTTATCTACAATTAAATCTAAAATGAAATTTTATATTAATGATAAGAACGGTGAGAGCTGTAATTTCAAAATTGGAAAGAGAAAAGTTCATAATAATATCTTTATTAGGTTAATTTGTGTAGCTACCCTGTGTTTTATAAGAGAAAATAAAAATTCTCATATTTACATTTAGTCTACTAACTAATCTAATTGTTATTGTCTTTTTAGTGTTCAACAACCTGCGGTTTAGGAGTGCAAACTCGGGAGGCGAAATGTGTCAATGACGCCGGAGAACTTCGTAACGAGGATGAATGTCTACGTGAAGAACGTTATGCAAAAAGAGAATGCCAAGAGATGGCGTGTGCCACTTGGGCTAGAGGGGAATGGACCCCCGTGGGTATTTTACCTCCCCCTGCATGTCTTTTAAGAAAATAATAAACTGAATATTTGTTTTTAGTGTTCTGTGACATGTGGACATGGCACACGTCTCCAATCTTTTTGGTGTCAAATTGATCATACAATTATGCCCAAAGAATATTGTTCATCGCCAGAACCACAAGTTGTGGAGAAATGCTTTATTCCTTGCTTTGATTGGTACTCTCATCCTTGGACTAAGGTAATTTTTTTGTGGGTTCTTGATGCGCCCGCGTTTCGATACTAGACATAGCCAAAATATAAATATTTATTTCTACTAGTAAATACATTTTTATTTTATAATTCCAGTGTTCTGTAAGTTGTGGACGTGGTATTGAACGAAGAGAGATTGAATGCCGATCTGCTGAAGGTCATATCGTATCAGATTCCAATTGTGATCTAGGACAAAGACCTGATATGGAGCGAAATTGTTCGCGACCTGTCTGTGCGGTAATTCAAAGAGAACTTTTAACAAAACCTAGTGGGTGGGCATGAAAACTTAAGGTGTCGCGTCTCGAAAAACCGTTAAGAGCCGATTCAGAAGCTGGTTACTCTAGGCGGCAAGAGATGGCGTTAGTTCTTCCCATAGGGAATCAAGCGTTTTATTCCATTTCATTTGAAAGGCAAAAAATTAATTATTTTTTAACACAATGATTACTATTGATGATTTAATTATCTATAAGATATAGACCGCCCCTGTAACCTCTCAAAATCAGCACCTCGAGACGCGCACCTTAAAATCAATTTGAATCCAAATTTCAGTATATCTTATCTCTTAAACCAAAAAATTTAATTTTAAAAATATAGAAAATAAAACAAAAAATTTGAATTGTTATTAAGCTGTTGATAATCATATTTTTAATTTTATTTTGTTCAGCGATTGACTACGCCTCCACCAGACACTGATGACAACACTATCCCTCGGCTCCCTGATCCTCATTCTAGACGAGCGATCAATAATGATAGAAATTTGCCTCCTGATGGTGATCAAAACAATGGAATTTCAATCTATGATTTAGAAGAGCCCCGATGGGTTGTTCATGATTGGCAACCGGTGCGTTTCTTTTTTTTTTTTATTTAATTAACACGGTATCTTTTTATCTTTTTTTTATTATTATTTCGAGATAGTGCTCGGTTACCTGTGGAAAAGGCTATCGTCATCGAGTAGTTCAATGCTGGTATAAAGGCATTGTGGTGACTAATTCAAATTGCGAAAGGGGAAAGACGCATAAAATATGGGAAACATGCACGCTTGCTCCTTGTGAAGAGCAAGAATCAAAAGACGCAGTGCCCACATCACAAGAGCAAACAGCCATTTGGATGACAGGCGAATGGGGTCACGTAAGTCATTTAAAAGACTTATTTCAATAATCATTTTGTAATTTATTTGTAAACTGTTTTAGTGTTCTAGTACTTGCGATCAAGGATTCCGTCATCGAATAGTCGAATGTCAAGATGAAGAAGGTCGACCTTCAAATCAATGCTCTATGTCGGCTAAGCCCTCCACTCAAGAGCCGTGTGATGAAGGTCCTTGTCCATCCTGGAGGACTAGCCGTTGGCAAAAGGTTCAATTTCAAAAATGTAATCATCATTTATGGTTATTTCTATTATTTAATATATTTTTTAGTGTTCGGCATCTTGTCAGAGAAGAGGTTTTAAAAAAAGAAAAGTATATTGCATATCAGGAGACACTCATGAGCACGTGTCAGATGATTTTTGCGGGACTCATAAACGTCCACCTGATGTTATTGAATGTTTTGGCTCATGTGGTTATCCAAATAAACCAGAAAAACGATTCTTTTGGAAAAGGGGCCCATGGAGTCAGGTGAGTCATCATTTTTCTATTTATCAACCCCAATTTCTACGATATTTTTGTATTAAGTGTTCACTCCTCACTTCCAACTTTTGTATAATACTTCTAAATGTTATTTATACCAACATATGCATATGCTTTTATTAAATGTTTTGCTTTAAAAAAAAAAAAATTTCAAAGTGAGAATTTCCTTATCCGCGAGCTTTCACATACTCTTGCCAATTCTGTCCGGAGAGGGAGTTCCTGTTCCTGGTTTGAGACAAGTAAGTGACGGTTGAAGGCCCCCCGTTGCCGGGGATTTTTAGTGCTCTCGCAGTTGCGGACAAGGAGTTCGTCGTCGTGCGCTGGCTTGCGTCTCACTCTCGCCGGATGGCATCGAGGCGGTTGTCGACAATTCGCGATGTCATCATGTCAAACGACCTCGTGACATACGAGAATGTCGCCGCAATCGGTGTCCTTACGTGTGGCTGCCCGGGCCCTGGGCCGAGGTACGGCCCTTTAGTGCGGCCCTCTTCTGCGCTTCCGTTTGGCTTGCCTATTTTCATTTCTAACTTCATGGGTCATTCCTACAATTTTCATTTACTAAACAAACTTTTCCTTGTTCTTCTCTATTTTTATATTATGAATGCATTTTAAGACAATAGGGAGGTTAAATAAACATAAGATAGATCTCTATATATTTCATAAAGATTTTCATTTAGAAGGTAAACTATATGTAATATATTTCTGTTGTTATTTGGTTTTATCTTTTAACTAACTAATAATAATAATTCCGGATTCACACTTGTAATAAATTAAAATCTTTAACTTGAGTTCCTGCAGAGTAGGCCACCATATTAACTTATGAGAGCAACTGGTTATCTAAATTGTGTGAGTCTTTAAATGTATTAATATATAAAGGGGCATGTTTTCAATCTGGATTATTTTTTATTTGTAAATATTTGTCTTTTTAAATCAATGAAGTTTGTGGCTGTTTTTTTTTATAGATAGAAGAAGTGAGGAGGTGCAGCCAAAATAAAAGCCGATTAATTACAATTCAACGAGATGTTTTGGGTGAATTTTATTTACCCATCAGTCTTCAAAATTGTTAAAGTCTCCGGAGTTGTTCGATACATGTAAATTCTATGTATCATATGTGCTGGCGAGTTGGCCCATCATACTTATTAAGTGAGAATCTATCGACCAACTCCGGGACTTTAACAATTTTGAATTACTGAAAATGGGTAAATAAAATTCACCAGAAACGTCTCGTTGAATTGTAACAAATCGGAGGCTTTTATTTTTGGCTGCACCTGCTCATTCTCCTATCTATTTGTCCTTTTGTTAATATGTTTTTTTTTATTTTTATGATTAATTCACTGCCTGCTTTTTTAAAATGTATCACACTTTTACATTATAAAAAAAAAAAATTTATGTTCGGGCTTAATAAATTTTGGTTCTAATTTTCTTAAATGTGAATGAAAATTAAAGGATGTAGACTATTACTAATAAGATAAAATAA